>JAUYWV010124370.1:0-11535 GCA_032274565.1 Nematoplana nigrocapitula
GGGGTTAACGTGTTCAAACACAATGGAGGCAGAGCGTAGAAATACTATACTACTGGCATTGAGTAAAAACCACAGCGGATCCTTCGTCTTCAAATCATGGATGTACTTTGAACAATTGTTTCAATAATTAATTTATTGATTGTGGATATTGACTGCTAATGTTAAAAAACATTCTAAGCCTTAATTAGTTCAAAATCATTTGTTTTATATATTCTATTTCTATTTTTAACGCACAGTTGTTTGAATAAAACAGAATAGTAAAAATCGTATTTTTTGTCGAAAGGATTTTCAGAATGTACGATCTCTAATTTGACTATAGATTACCATTATAATTATAATACATTCTTTTTTCAGAATGTACGATTATTTAAAGTTTGTACATTATGACAAAGAAAGTCTAGGTAAATAGCTTTGATAGTACTTTAAAAGTCAGATAATTATCTCTGAAATGCTATTATCTAGAAAGGATGGTCCGCATTTAGATGCGTCTTAGCACCTCTAGAAAAGAGTATGTATGTAGGCATGTGTGTCTGTAACCGTTCGTTTAAATTAAACAATAGATTATTACCACATTATTTTATCAATATTGCTGGCGTTGCTAATATTCTATCTTAGTCATTTTTGGCTAACCACCTGTCCATTTTGAAGAAGTACTCTACAGAGGATTGCGAACATTGATGGCGGTAAGTCAAGAGTTAATATTTGTTTGTAGTTTCAATCACACGCATGTACAGCGATATAGTGATATTCAAACAAAACTGCATAACGAAAAACCACCCAGTTTTATTTACTAGAGTATTTACGACGTATCTCTCTATAAGAGGGACTGTTGTGAATCTGTTGGAAAGATAAGCGGGAAGAAAAAGCATAAGTCCTCTTTTCAAATTATAACTCATTGGTTGGGTGAAATGATCCGCCGTTTTGAGTATGTGAAAACCTATAGAAAAGTAATATTATTCTAAGACTACACCTTTTCAACGACTACATTATCAGAACCTTGAACAATAAAATAAAAGGTCAAAGGATTTTATATAATCTCAAGACAAATGAAACAGTTTTAAAACAGTTTGAAAAATTCTCGCAGAAAAATGAACAAATAAAGATTATTTAATTTGAGTATACACAATACGAAATAATTATGCGACAATTTTAAACAGAAAATATGAAACATACGATTACCGGCTCACTGGTATATCTCCCAGCTCCAAGACTGCGGCGTAAAACGTCTACATATGATTGCAAGCATTTAAAACAATCTCTATGACTCATATGTTCAGATTTTGTTTTTGCTAAGTTTTGCTGATAAAGGTGTAAATTGTGTCTTTCAGATAGATATTTTTGGAGAAATTTGAATAAAATCTCGCCTATAGAGTTTAACTGCCCTCTTTGTAAATAAGCATTCCCTGCAGATATGGAAACTTAACGGATTTTTTTCGACTCACATTGAATAAAAATCTGTTTATCTGAAACTTTGATAAAGAAATTCTGAGCAACCCGATCACCTGAATGGCATCACGTCAGAGCGGAAGCCCTGCTGCTACCACTGTTACAGCTCTAACGCAGAAGCGATAGCAAAGCTTGCAGGAAAAGTGTTCCAGTGTCTATATGCATTATACTGGCCGACTAAAAAATCGATACGTGTTTTCGTGAACTGTGTGTGGAAATAATAAACATTGGTTTGAGTAACGTTCAAATATAGAAATAATTTTATTTTTCTCTTAAATCAACTCGGAATAGGGTGATATAAATATGTTCAAAATTTATCTCGATATAAGTTGCAAAACGAAGTTAGCACTATAATGCCAGATAGAGCATTCTGCCGTTTGGAGTCTGGAGACGACCCCGACATCGTTGCTAACGCCATGCGATGTCACGTCTCAACAATTTATCCATTCATGAAGAGAAACGGGGCAAACGGAAGCATTGCTAATCATCACATGCCCGGTTGTTTAAAAGTCACAACTTCTGGCCAAGATCGAACATCGTTCGCAGCTTTCGATGGAGTCCTCATGAGACGACAGATGAGGTAGCCAGGAACCCCATAAAGACCCATAGACGCCAGATCAACGAACATACAGTGATACGAAGATTTAAACTTTCAGGACTGCACTCTAGAACGCATCTTCCTGACAGTTTCTTTGCAGCTTACCTACATTAGACACGCCAGGCTGACCTTTGCCCAAAAAACGCGTACCGGCGCAAAGGCGATTGAAGGAGGATCCTCCTCACGGACGAATGCAGAGTCTGTGCCGATCCTGACAGCGGGAGAATCAGTGTTGGGAGAGAGTTCGGACAGCGCTTCAGCAAAGCCAACATCGTGGAAAGAGACCACTGGGATGGAGACAATGTATGATATGGGCCACAGGCAGTATCTTGCACCCGTTGACTTCAATTTCAACGACGGGGTCAAGGGAAAGGGGTCAATGATCAACGGTACGTAACCAAGTCGTGCGACCTCACTTGCTGCCATTTTTTAACGCAGACCAAACAACATTTTGCAACAGGACAATCCGCAAGACCTCATACTGCACGGGCCACCCAAGACATTTTACAATAAAATAGCATCACGTTGCTGCTTCATCCAGTGAAATACCCCGACCTAAATCCAGTATAGAACTTTGTTTGGATTATATGAAAGTCTTGATCATGTAAATGAACCAAAGGCATCAAAACACTGCTCAGTTTCGGGCACCGATACAACAATCGCTTGCCAAAAAATTCCCAAATGGAAGATCAACGATTTTTTGACACCGATGATGCTAAGTGGTGATCTTTAAACTTTAAATTCCTATTTCATAATGTTTAATTTCTTGATCCAGTGTGCTGTTTACTTGTTCAATAAACACTTTAGTAGGTTAGGATATTATGATAGGTAAGATTGATTCACTCCATGAGTACATATATGGTATAAATGCTTTCTAAACCCTCCCCCCCCCCCGCCTATAAACTCGTTTTTACTCTTTTTATGCATTTTCCCATTAAGTTGCATTGCAGCATTGTTCTTTGAACTCATCCTTTTCGAAGACGAGAACAACCTGAACATTAATGGACAAAATGAATTCCACAATGCTAGCAAAGAAATCAAACTTTCTTCAAATGAGGAAATTCAAAATTGTTTTAACGCCTCTTTGATGTTACGGTTTCATCAGCTGCTCATTTTATTGATTTGCTGTTACTCCTTATTAACCCCATCTAATCAAAACAAATCTGTTAATAATACAGGCTATAAAATTAAAACTGAATAATGAATTTAGTCTCTGTGCAGTGGAAATAATCTACAAATAATTGTGTCAGAAATTCAGATTTCGTTTTTTGCTGAAAACAAGTTGACTGCACCAGTGCACCATATATAGTGGAAGTTGGTAATTAGTTGTACAACGCGAATGATTTAAAAATGCAACATCCACAACAAGGGTTTCATGAAATCTGAAAAAAGCAAACTCATTCGCTGATTGTTTAAGATACCCTTGAGACATTTTTGCTCATTGTTGCCAAGGTTGATCAAATTAGAACGCCACAAGCCTGCATAAAGAAATCATAAACTAGACTGCATGCGAGAGGCATGAATAAAATGACAATCTTTTATTCTATTTTACGACTATATATTAATATTGTGAACTTACAAATGCCACATGGAAATTGTGAAGCAAAAGTAGGCTAATACGCTGCAGAATAATTAATAAAATAAAGGCGAACGCAGATTCGATAAACGTCGCTAATAATTAATTCGTTACCAAGCAATAATTACAGAGATATAGTCAAAGAGGAATAACCCACGCCACTAAATCCTAAAGAGTGTTCATAGCAGTTAAATGACATGTGTTTAATTGATGAAAGTTGAAATAATTTTTATTTCTTGGCATATGAAATATTTTTCAAACATATTAATTTTACATTTCGATTGTCGCATCATGTACACCAGCATGCTGTACAAAATATCACAGTGTCACCGAAACTGAAAAACAAATTATATTGACATGAATTTGCACCTTTCAGATATCAAACGGTGCCATTTTATAACAAGCAATATGAGCATATGGCATAGTGTCCATTTTTAATTGTTCACAGCGATTAGATAGGGAAGTTATCTTATTGTCATCCAAAATAAATTCTGAAACAAAGTCGCTATCTATTTTTTATTTAATATCTATAGGAGAGAGTAATATTATTCGACACACCCAGTTACGCAGGCACAAATCATTTTTACTTTAAATAGACAAAAACCATAAAACAAACATTATTTTCAATATAGGTATTAAATTACAGCCGAGAATATATGTACATACTGTATATCATAATGTGCATAGAGCATAGAAATCGGATTGCGCGGCACAGCTATTTTAAAATAGCTGATCCGCGCAATCCGATTTCTATGGCATAGAGTAAGTATGATAATGTGTAAATCACTGATAACAAATATTGTATTGTTTGAAGTTATACATATTGTAGACAAACAGTGCAGTAATAATAATTATCTACTGGTTTATGCTAAAGTCGATGTTTTAAAATTTGAAATTTTACAAATTCTGCCGGAAAAATTCGGACTGTAAATGCTCAAAATTCAGACCGTAATTGCATTACAGTCCAAATTATTATAAAACACATAAAGCAAAAGCAGTTATATTAGACTCAAAATGTATGTTCACAATTAAGTACCACACTTGATCTTGAAGTTTTTTAGGTGTAGACCCATTAAAAGAATAGAAAAGATTTCGCCCGTCATCTTCTATTGCATCTTAATGCTTGACATCTTCCTAAGATGATTCAAGAAATTGTCCAACTTTGGTGCGCAGCATATTGTTTGCACTTTGAAATTTTGTACCATTTAAGATATTTATGTTTCTACTATTATATGAATCAGTCAAATAGTTGGCAATTCCTGCTCTTATGCATACACGAGTACTCGACTTGTAAAAAAAGTTCCATCTTTCTTTACAAGTGAAAAATAAAACCGACGGAAGTAATCGTTTAAAGTTTCCTCAGACAATGTTTCAATGCAATGATACAAACAGCGTTTTTTAATAAAAGCAATAAACATTTTACTATAATTAGTTTTGTGCTGTTCCCAAGACACCCTGGAGGCATAGTGTTTTTCCAAGACATTCATTTCTTTGTCTAATGTTTGTTCAATTAAAGTGTCATTTTCATCATGCAAACCGTCTATTGTCAGATTGTCAGACATTAATTCCATCGAAAAGTCTGCTAGGTATTCGATTTCCTTTGCACTTTCACGTATTCCATCGGGAAAACGCGACAAATTACCCAAAATACTGAGGGGCGCGATCGGGTATGCCACTGTCAGCCAGCTTTTCAAATAAATTATGAAGCAATTACGGTTCGAATTTTGAAATATTAGAATTATTGATTAAACCAGTACATAATGACAATACGGTCTAATTTAAACATACGCTCTAATTGACGCAGCTTCAGCGTTTGGTGACAGAGCCTTTAGTGTTGCAGGTCCAAGTTGTTGGAATCGATTACCTCGACATGTTCGTGAGGCTAAGTCCTTAGACAGTTTTAAAGTAAAACTTAAGACTTTTTGTACACTAGTACTTAAGTTGTTTCTGTTGTTGTTCATTTGACTGTATGAAATGTCTTTTGTCATGATCTACAAATATATTATTATTATTATTATTATTATTAATCAGAAGAAGTGTTGCATTATTTTGTAATGCTCTGTAAATAAGCAATGAGGATTTCTTAATCACATATGGCAAAATACGACAATTTATCCACCAGCAGACCGGTTTCGGGGGTTTTGCCCAAAAACTGGTCTGCTGGTGGATAACTTGTCAAACATGCCATATCTGAATGCTGTGTAAGTTAAACGCGTGTGCTAGCTTGGAATGTAACCAAATATCATTTGCAATAAGGGTGCAATTCAAATGTGTCTCCATTTACAAGAAAGCAATGCAGTTTTTTAATAGAAACAATATCCAAAGCAAAGAGAACTGTTTGAGATTGGCCGGTTGACAGAGTTATATGTGAATTTAATTAATTTACCAAAATAAGCAAACCCAAGGTGGCGATTTTGGAGTCGGCTACATAGTTGACACGTTTGTCGTAAATATGTCACCCAGTAAGTATTTCACACGTGACTGTGTGGTTCTGTATCCACTGAATCATTTATTACTTCCTGCCTCCGCCCTTAAAACTACAGCAATTCTGGTCGGATCCAGAAAATATAGCGCGTGTTCGTGCAACAAAAAACGCCACGGATAAGGCGTCAGCTCGATCGGCAACCTGTAAACAACCAGGATTCGCTCGTTAAAGCAGCACAATGCAAATTTGTTATATCACTCATCAGTTAACTGAAATTTATGATTCCCATTTCCATTAATAAATGCTTACTTTACTTTATGCACTTATATTGTTAACTTGTTAACTTTGCACCAAAATATCATTTTATAAACTCCTAATTTGAGTTTTTTTAGTAAATTTGTGAAGTAACACAAATACACATCTGTTTCATGAGAAATGAGACATCGGGCGGACACATTCGCGGGTGCATGTATCCAAGTTAAAGGGGCTGTATACAAAGACCACGGCAGCCAAACATCATTCTTTCAATTTCTGTAGTTCAAAGAAATATTTCCAACCAGAATCAGCTCAGCGAAACTCATCAACTCAACCAATGAAATTACTCAGAGAGGCGGGAACAGGTGTGTCAGGGGTGTCAGTCGACACCCCTAGAATAATGAAGGGCTATGAAGAGGTGTCGCTGATTCCCCTAAAAATGGATATAAAATGAATATTTTTTAACTTGAGTATCAAAATATCAAACCATCGGTGTAGCTACCCATATAAATTGCATTGATTCTATGTTATCAGTTCAATGGTAGCGTCACAGGGGTGGTCAGTTAGTATCCCATATACTAGACAGTAAAATATATTAATTTGATTGTACAGAATGTGTTAAAAATACACAAGGGTTCATTTAAATACCACGTGAAGCTGATAAGTACTTTAGCAACAAAAGAAATTAACACCTGTGCAGACGGGCGAGGGAACAGGGGGGGGAGGAGCTCCTCCCCCCAAAAAAACTTTAACAGGATGGGGAAAAGTATGTATTTGCCGCCCAAAAAAGTCCCCCTTTGAAATTAAGTATACTATTTTGTACAATCTTTGACTTTAGGTAGACCTGTCCTTGCAAAAGGCCCTTTTTAGAAATTTAGAAAACCGCTAAAATTTAAAGCTATAGGCAGCTTATTTTGATAAATTAGAAAAAGAAAATCCAAGTCCCTCTGAAAATGCCAAAAGGGCTTCTTCCCACAAATACAATTTTGTTTGAACACTCCAAGATAATTCACATGTAGTCGCAGAAATAATCTAAGCCGCACTCTTCAGAATTCCTCGTTATCAGTCTCTCAAGGTCAAGAAATCGACGAACAAACAATAAAAACTTTGCAACATATTCGAAGTGACGAAAGCTTCCAATTATTATGGAATAAACTTATTCAGTTGAAAAAGGAACGAGAGATCGACGAGACCGCTTTGTCCGAAGAAGGAAACAACCCAGAAGATTTGACATTGGCTCCGACAAGTTATCGTTTACAGAAACGGTCACTGATTTTTATCGAAGAATTTATTTCAGCTGCCTTGACAATTTGATATTTCGGCAATACAACAGCGTTTGATCAACCTGGTTATGAAGTTCTCAAGTCACTGGAATGGTTTTCCAATTGAAGAAAACAAACCCCATTGACGTAAAGGCTATCAATGATGTCTGCAAATTGGAGGCCCTGGGTGATCTGAGATTGGAACTGCCACTGGAAGACGAGGAGGTTTCAATCACTACCATGACCTCTGTGCTACGCAGCCTTTTCCCGCTGACGAGACGATTAGTGAGGGAGGAAGAGAAGTTGATCCAGCTTGTGCTCAGTTCGCCCATCTCTATGGCGGATGCGGAAAGATCGTTCTCCTCCCTGCAGCGCTTGAAGACATGGGTTCGTACCACGATGACCCAACAGCGCCTAACTCATTTGGCCTTGGCACATGCACAAAAGGCATACTGTACTTCATAGGCTTGATATGAACAAGCTTAAATGTGACTTTGTTCACAAAAATTTATGTTTGAATAAAAATCTATGTTTGGAACATTGTAATAGTATTGTTATGATGGAAGAAAAAATATATATCACGTAATTCAGGAAACTGGTTATTTTAATTTCAGCTACCCGCAAGCATTAAATTAGTTCGACACCCCTAGAAAAAAATCGTTCCCGCGTCCCTGAAACTAGTTAGTGCACAGCATTTTGTGACGTGAAATATGGACTAAGCATGTTACCAACCCTAATCATCTAATATATGTGTAGTTATATCAACCATCACAACTATGCTGGACTGCAGACGGCCAATCACAATCAGGCAATCACGCGCAAGTGCGGTGCAGTGACGCTAGCAACCACGCACTCATACAGTACACGTATGCACACTACTGACATATATTTGCAAAAAGTATCTGAATAGTTTAAGCGCCGTAGAGATGCATCGTTGGTCAGGGTCAGGGAGACACGAGTTTTGACAATCAGATCCGCAGATCAAACGAAGAGATCGAGATATGATCCTCTTCAGCAGAAGTTTATCACTGGCCTTTATGGCGCCGGAGAAAATAGGAGAACCAAAATCAAAACAGCTTTGCACTAGAGCGCTATGAATAATTAGAAGTTGATCTTTATGCAATATTAGTTTTAATACTGTATTCTGGATGAACGATATCAAAGCCTGGCCGAGGCAACAACAACTGCTCTTGACAGGACAGCAGGGGGCCTTGTGGAGATGTAGCCAGTGTAATGACCGTGGAGACGTGCAGGAGAGGGGGGATACTGGGAATCAGGCCGTACAGATCGAAAGGGTGGGGGGTAGAGAGGATATCCCGGGAGATAGGTGCGATGAGTATAGAAGGTACAGAGGGCCAGGCCGGCGGATAGAGTGCAAAGGATGTAGCAAAGTTCTACATCTCTCCTGCGCCCAGCTGTGCTCGAGGACACAAGCGCAAAGGATCGACCGACAAACATGGAGATGCAAGGACTGCCAACACCAGTTGGACCTTAATGCAAACATGGGCAGGAACGCTATAGACCTAGAAGGAGTGGCCCATAGCAGAGGCCCCAGACACATAAGAGCCCTCCAGTGGAACTGCGACTATCTGCAGGTCAAAATCCTTGAGAAGGAGGTGTTCTTAAGAGACAGAAAGATCGTCGTAGCGCTCAAAGATCGGTAGCTGGCTTTGAGATGGTGAGGAGGGACAGAGATAGTGAGGGACGTAGCAGGTGGTCGAGTGGGGGAGGTCTGCGGTACCAGATCATGCCGAACAGTGCAGGGGAAGGAAGTGCGGTAGAGCTGCTATGCCTGGGAGTTATAGAAGATGGAGGAAATGAGTGGGAAACGGCTTATGTATACATGCCACCTGGTAATGTTATCAGTGAGGAGGAGGTCCTTAGGCTGGTGGAGCCTGGAGAAGATTGCTAGTTGATCTGTGGTGATATGAATGGCCATCATGAGGATTGGGATGGAGCGGTCCAGAGAGACGCAAGAGGGGGGTGGATATCGGACTTCGACCAGTAGATCGGGTTGTCGATAGCCAACACGGGAGAGAGTACAAGGAGAGAGAGGGGTCGGGGAGGCCGTCTACCCCGGATGTCACGATTGTGTCTAATGGAATAGTAGACAAAATTGATTGGACTGTTATTAAGGCCCTAGGATCGGACCACCACCCTATAGTGGTGAGCATTGGAAACGGAGACGAGAACGCCAGCGAGGAGAAGCAGCTGGTACGGAACTGGAAAGGTGCTGACTGGGTGATACAGAGACGAAATAGCGAGGGAAGTCGGGGAAAGGAGCTGGGATGAGATGTCTGTGACCAACATCGAAACAGCTTTCAGAAGGGTAATCATTACAGCAGCGAGGAAGTTGAATGGGACAGGGGTCTGCCGAACTACGTTGAGGTAGGTCCAAAGTTGGTTGGCAAACAGAAAAGCATGGGCTAAAGTAGAGGGAGTAAGAGGAAAGGCAAGGGTCTTCGAGCAGGGTCTCCCTCAGGGGTCGGTGTTATCGCCGCTCCTGTTCCTCGTTTTCATAAACGACCTGGTTCAGAAGCTAGCTGAGAGGGTCAAGGTAAGCGCATTCGCGGATGACATAGGGGGATTGTTTCATATCGATCGTTTCCGATTTTCCCTCTTGCTCTTCCTGCGGAGAAGACCAGCAGGTTCTTCCTGACATTCTTCTCTCTTGCCCCTCATCTCCAGGCCTCCGTCTTGCCATCTTTGGTGAGACTGTGAGCCTCCTCGACCTCTGGAGACGGCCATGGGGTGTTGCTCGTTTACTGGGCCTCAGTTGATTCGCGCCCCCCCCCCATCCTTCTTCTTCTTCTTCATCCCAGACCCGAAGGCAATGCGCTGTCATGTAACGGATTAGCATTCCAAGTGTGGTCTATTACAGACCGTTTAAGATGAGGGTGATGAATGCCCTGGGGGATGCAACAGTCCACCTCGAAATTGTTGAGGGACGCACGCGTCTCGTGCAGTTGCATGGACTGATTTGAAGGTGCACCCCTACACCCATGCGCCTGTGGCTGTTCGCGTCCCCTCAGCTGGAGTGAGTCTCTTCATGACCGTACCAGTACAAGGGACCCCAGCCTGCCCCGCGTGGAGGTGAACTACAGACGACTTTAGGGATCAGTTCAGTCAACTTTGACCTTCCCTCAAAAAGGAGACAGGTCGCCATCGCCGTTTTAAATGAGTGTTCACAGCAGTTTCCTGCCCACCCAAGTGACCTCTCCCACATCATCCTCTGCCGCCTTGTTGGAATTCCCGATCGAGGGAACGCGTGCGGACTTCCCGGAGGAAAGATAGAGAGAAATCGATAGGAGGTCCCAGGGAATGCAGCACTTAGTCTCCCGGAGCAGGCAGGACCACCCTGCCGAGACCAGGTAGCTGCAAATCATACCCTATGTGTTTGTTGGTAGTTCGAATCGTGCACAAAAATCTAACAGGTGTACAGAGAACAAAGGAGCAAACACATCACTTACTTATTGGCCGGGACGGAGAAGAGGTAAATATCGTTTGTGCTCTGTCCAGAGTTGATTCCGCCGACTACAGTGGACGAACTGCGAATGCACAGATAGAGATGGCCAGATTCCGATTCCGGCCGGGCTGATGATGTTGATGACGATGACGGAAGGAGAGGATCTGCAGGCACACACCACACACAAACGCACAGGGACGTAAATGCACAGAGTACAGAGCCACTATTGATCAAACGTTTGTAAATGCTGATAAGATATACGTAGATCCAATGTCTTCGATTGGTTCCGTTTGCAAATGCTTAGACAGGCGTGCAGTTGACGTTGAATGGTTGACCCAGATAGCAGTTATGTACAACACACAATGTTAGTAAATAATCTAATGTACAGTTTGTAATTATAGTAGAGATAAAATCAATTAACACATGACAGCCTATGTTAACTACATGCATGCCCCCCCCCCCAACTTTCAGGACCCAGGGGCCACCCATGCATTTAGCCCCCCCCAA
>JAUYWV010124381.1:0-11534 GCA_032274565.1 Nematoplana nigrocapitula
CTTATTTTTTACCCATGACTGTTACTATAAAAAATAAGAATAATAAGCCAAATGAAATATTTCATCAGCATTAATACCTAATTATGTTGTGAAATGTAACGTTTTGATTTGGCTGGCACAAATAACCAAAAAATACTCACGTGAAATACTTTATACGTAAAAATATTGCTTTAATATTGATTTCTATAGATTATGCTAATATTATGAACATAGCTGTATATATCTATGGTCTGGACACCAAGTTCCCTAAAATAGCTTGAATGTATTTCAAGTGATTCCACCTATACTAACCGAACGAGTTGGTGATTGGGATCAGCAGTCAGCTGTCACATATTAAGTCTTGTTTATTTGTTTGTTTGTTAGATTCTCGTGCAAAAATTATATTTGCTAGAAATATATTTAAATGCAGTTCAATAATGATACCACTTTACATGTTACTAGAAACTATGCTACAGTATCGAGAAGTTTATCTTCTAGGGAAAAAGGCAACTTTAATTAAAGGCTGACTTCAAAATCGTGATAAAATATTCATTTCTAAATATTCAATTAACTTATAAGTATTTCTACTCTGATGTTAAATTAACTACAATTTCCATCTCTAAATCCTCACTTAAGAAATAGACCATTTGCTACACAATAACTAATTTTGGTATTATGAAAGTTATTATTTAAATATATATATATATATATATATATAAATGACACTATCTGGGCAACCCGGCGTTGCTCGGGAGGAAATAAAAGCTTGTTGTCTGATAATTTTGCAAATGGATCTGCTTTTGGTGTAATACATACGTCTTATATAGGGGTGGGAAATAATCATACATCAAAGTTCTACTCGCTACCATGATCAACATAACAAACGAAAAACTAACAAAACATAACGAAAATAAAAACGAAACCACTTTCGTCCTTAAGAGTTTTATTCTGTACTCTATTGAATTAGCATGTAGTTATCAGCTTTACTACAAAATGCAAATTCCTAGAACTACTCCTATACGTCCAACCAGTTTTTAAGGGGTACAACACTGGTGGTGCCCTGTAATCTGAAAGAAAATGGCGCAGTGACCATCTCAGTAAACGCATGTTCATTTGAGGCCACTCCTGACATACTACGATGTCAAAATCTCGAGTATTTGGTGAGCAAACAAACAAACAATGAAACATATATTTCAAATGTTTTACTTTACTCTATATAGAGTTAATATTATCTTAATGATATCAAATTAAACAAGAAAAAAATTAATTCCACGTACTACAGTCTTATTGGCTCCTATAAATAGAGTGACGTCATTAGAACTCCTAGCTCTATTTTTAGATGAGTCACAGGATGCCCAAGTCCTATTACCTTTTCGTTGTCAGTCTTCTCCTTAAAATTAACTGTTTCGCGCGATTTACTTCTAGGATAACTTTGAGTATTCCAGGTATGTTACATTCATTCATAACGGTAGTAGATTTGAAATAACACAGTAGCTGAGTAAGTAATTATACTAATTTTCTGATTTTGTCGTGGTTTGCATCCTAGCTATCATAGCTATCATTAAATCAGGAACTTAGACGAACTCGGTTATAGATAAATAATAAAATTATAATTATGGAAAATTAAACGTGACCTCAGGAGGACTGAAGTATAGGCTAGACAAAATCCCATTTCCTGCGACTTTAGGGAAATTCCCTTTACTAACGGTCATCTCAGCTATTTTATGTTGGTCGATGAAACACACACACACCATAGGAGTGCTGTATGTGCGTCTGTATTTATCTCTTCGAAGATCCTAATTGCTGGTGGATTGACTTCCTGAATAATTCATGATGCACTAGGCAAGCTTCCAGTTTGGACAATTGATTGGGTTATTTATTTCTAGTGAGGATCTCATCAAAAGTCGCTTTTGTCTTATGCAGAGAAATTTCTAAGGCCTAAAATATTATTTTTTGAATTTGGATCCTCTAAAGAAAAATATTTCTGAAATCTAAAATATATTATGTCACATAGACTCAAATTCTCTAAAAGTTGAACAGAAAAACCGCATATTCACGACAGTTTAAAAATAGAAGTACGACGCTATTACGTAGTTATGGCATAATTATAGACAATTATCATGTCGGCGGAAAAAAATAATTTCCATTCAAAGTACTGATATAACGCAAAATGATCATCACGCTGTTCAATTATCTCACCAGTAACCTAATCCCATGTACTCGGGAGACATGCGAGGCTTTTTTTATTAAAACAAGTAGTGACAGAGGGTTACATATAGTCAATATCAGTGTCTCCTGGCAAAAGCTGCCTGGTCTTCCATAGAGAGTTTTCTTCTCCAGGGTCTTCAGTGACTGCCTTAGTCAATGGGAAGTTTACTCCCGGCTCTTCCATATAGCGTCTACAGTACAGTCAGTACGTGCCGCGTCTTCTGGTATGTTGCCCTCTTCAGTGAGCACAATATTTAGACCAGTCGCCCGTTGCAGCTATGCATGTCTAAGTATTGTTATGAATAATCCACATTTGGTAATATGTGTTCACTCCATACACGGAAATTAGTGTTATTTAAATGAAAAAGCGATGATATCAAAGCGTTTGAGTAAAATAGACCATCCGCAAATTCGTGGAGACCACAGCAGCGCAATTTGCGCCACCTGACTAAACGGAGGGTCGGAAAAGTGGCCTACAAATGGTTTTGTTTTGGAGGTCAGGGGATTGAAAGATGGAATTTTGTTTGACGCCATTCGGTTCTTCTCAAAATTGTTATAAAGTAACAATGTGATGAACGTTTATTTCTATTGTCTAACTACTTTTATTGTGGTTAAATAATCGGCATCTTGGCTAAACTATCACAAAAAGCGTAATTGACCGTCCTGATATTCTACGTGTAGTCTTTGTATGCATATTGAAAATAAAATGATTCATATTGCATGTATTGTATTGTCAAGTAATAAGTATACTAGCTCGTATAGGCAGCGTTCCGCAAGATGAAAAATTAAAGCTTCTTGACTGAGTCAATAATAATATTGCAGAAATACGATAACAGCTTAAGAAAAAATATAATTCCTTCCTCAGAACTTTAATAAGTGGAATAAACCAATTTGGAAAACTTCAAATAAACATGCACGAAAATTCTACAGTGATCTTTTCCCAAAGAATTCAGATGCTCAAAGTCAACTTTTTTATATTATTTTTCTAAAGAAACGCGCATCATTCATTACGGTAACAGTACACATCATGCAACCAAGGCGTGATTCATGTCTATTTTTTGTTTGACCAAAACAGATTCAGATTGAAATTCGCTGTTTGAGAGTGGCATTCTGTAGTATAGGTATTGATGTACTGTAGCATTGCAGCAATGGCCTGCCTACTACAGATTTCAAATTCTTAGAAATGAAAGACTTAGGCTATTAATGGTGTTAATCAATTAAATAATTGAATGGGGAATTTTGACGACACACAAAATCTAGTTGAAAACAAACAAGACACAATCTGACTGACTGATAGGAAACTCAATTATAGAACTTTTGAAATATTGGCCAATTTTCAAAAAACATTTCCCAAAAGTAATAATGATAATAATAATAATTTATTTTATTGTAGGCTAATAACCAAATTACAAATGGTAGTCCAGAGGCTATCCAAGGGCAGATCTAGCTGGCCACCAATATATAGACAGAAATTACAAACGTCAAAATAGGCGCGAAACGACAAGGCAAAAAATAAAAATAAAAACAATAAGACATCTATATAAATCGAATAAACTCAAATAGCTTAGATGAAGCTTTTGCAACACTGAAGCAAATATTTTGTTCCTGTAATTTCTAAAACTTTTAATAATTGTTTAAGTAAAACTCTTGAGATTTTTCTTGAAAGGTTTGTCTATTTTTTATCATTTCGATATAATTAGGTGTTCCATTCCATTTCACACTAGCTTCCTCTATTACTTTATTATGCTTATCGTAATACAGTGTATTTATTTCGATATTTAAGGTTTTTTAGATTTTTCTATGATTTTCTTTACTAAGTTTAATGTTCTGAGTAATAAAACATGTCATTTGGATATTGTAAATTGCTTTGTGGCAAATAAGAGAAAGTCTTAGTTTTTCCTGATCAAACACCTTTAGTATATTGCATTATTTATGTAATGTATCAGTGTGATAAAGTATTGGCTTTTTCAATATAATTTTTTACAATCTACTCTGTGTCTTTTGTAATGCTGACATACCAGTGATATGTTTTTTACCATAAATTTCTATACCATAATTTATTTTAGAAACTGATAAAGACTTATAAATCATCAAAAATATTTTTGTGGGCAGGGAATTTCTAAGGGCGTAATAGGTAGGAATATGTTTGTTGAGATCCCTAATAATTTGATTGATGTGGTTTTCCCATTTTAAATCATTTGTGATTATGAGCCCTAAGTATTTGGTTTTCCCCTGGCAGTTTAGCACCCGTCCATTTAGGTTAAGATTTAAGGTTTGTTTCTCACCATTACTAAAGTCCAAAAAATGAGTTTTTTTAATATTTAGAGTACCTATTTCATATCAACCGCTCTGAGCATAGATTTAGAGCCATATTTGCTTTTTTCCTCTAAGATTGTGTAATTTTCAGCTACACTAAATATGTTAGTGTCATCACCAAAACGGTTTATCTAATTTTGTTCAGACAATTTTTTATATCATTTATATACAGAGAGAGCAATAAAGGTCCCAAAACACTGCCCTGAGGCACTCCAAACTTGATTTCTTTTAGATCTGATAAGATATTATTTGCAATAGTTTACACTTTTCTATTATAGAGATAGCTTTCTATTAATTTATTGAAAGGGCCTCTTATGCCATAATATTTAAGCTTTTTATTAAAATACTATTGTCAATGCTGTCAAAGGCTTTTTGAAGGTCAATGAAAATTAATGATAAATTAGAGCATCGATGGTACTATGAAATTTTCTGAAACCAAATTGTTCAATATATAAGATATCATTTACTTCTACAAGAGTAGTTATGTCTTTATGTAATTTTTTATCAAAAGTTTTATTGAATGTGCTGAGTAATGAAATTGGTTTATAGTTGTTTGGATCTCAATGAGATCCATTTTTAAATATTGGTATGATTTTGGCAAATTTTAAGCAATCTGGATATGTTTGGCTGTCTATGCTCAAATTGATTAATTTTGTTAGTACTGAAATAACCTCAGTTTCCGTTTGTTTAATAAGTTTTTGTGACATATGATCATCTCCAGATGAGCATTTATTGTGTAAATCATCTATTATTTTAAGTAGTTCATTTTCATTGGTTTTATGTAAATAAATTTATTTGTTTAAAGGATTTGGCATGAAGTCTTCAAATGTTTTATTACTTTGACAAGCTATAGCTTCACCCATTTGTTTACCAATAGTAGCAAAATGGTTATTTAGACCATTTGCAATCTAATCTCTTTTGGAACTACTGTAACTTGATCACCTATATCTAGTGATTTTATATTTTCTTCCCCATTTTTCTTACCTAGAATTGTTTTTATTTATTTCTAGAGATCCTTATTTTTTAGAGTCAGTATTAAAAATCTTACTGTAGTGCATGTTTTTGGCATATTTTAACATCTTATTGAATGAAGAAGACTTGTATCTTTTGTATATTTGTTCATTTTCTAAGGTCTTATTGCTCATCCATTTCTTGTACAGTTTTTCTTTAAGTATTGTAGAATTTCTAATTGAAGGTGTGATCCATATTTCATTTTTAAATTTTATCCTATTTAGCAATTTTAAAGGGAAGTGTTTTGCATAGGCTAGCTTTATGTCTTTGCAGAATAATTCTCAAGATGCATTTGCATTAAGCTCATTATCATTTAATATTTTTTGTGCTATTTTTTCAATTTAATGTTAAAGTTATTGATGTTTTGGTCATTTAGGATTCTGACTTTAGGTCTATTTTTGTAGTCTAGATGTTCATTTAATTTTATTCTAATAAATGTGAATAGATGATCACTTATTTTATTTAGCTGTAAAGATACCTGCAGTAGCACACATCTTTGAGTAAGGTTTTAGATAGATATGGTCAATTATAGTTTTAGATGTTGATGTTAATCTAGTAGGTGCTGTTATTAATTAATATATATTCTTGCTAAAAAGTTTATCAAAGTACTCATTAATGTCTGGACATATATCATATTTTAAAAAATCTATGTTCACATCACCAGTAAGTATAAATTCAAAATTCTTGGGTATACTATTTAGTTGAAATTTAGTTTTTCATAGAATTCTGTAAGTGTTACAAAAGGATGTTTGTAGATACCACTTATAATAATATTATTATTGTTTATCTTTATTTAAATAACTATATTTTCTATACCTGGACAATTTATTTGTAGATCCTTTCTTAGTAAAAAGTTGAACCTTTGACTTAATTAACACTGCAATACCTCCACATTTATGTTGATCAGGGTAAAGGACCTGAATTTTATAATTTTTAAATTGTGTGCATAAAATATCATCTACATTATTTATTATTTCCTGTAAAACTATCAGGTCAGTAAATACACATAATTCTACATTATATTTTCTTAGACTATTTAGTATTTATATTTAGAGATATAACTGAAAGTTCATTTCTGTAACTTTTTAAATTATTGTATTTATCAGTTGTATAGTATGATTTATTACTATCCAATATTTTGATTTTTGATAAATCATTTTTTTAAGATTTCTTGGATGACAATTGTAGGTGAACCATTCATGTTGATATCTGCTTCAGTGTTGCTGCCAATTGTACATAGCGAATTGGGACTATCAGGCAAGGGGACAGGGAGTGAGGTAAGGGTCATCCCTTCTGACAAATACATCAGGAAGTGGGAGGATCAGAGCCAACAGTTTCCACCTGTCTATAGGCTTCAGGAGTGGCCCTGATTTTCCCATCACCATCTGGTAAGCAATAATACACCTCACCACTGAAGTCCCAGACCTTCCCAATCAGTCCCATTTTTATTTTCCAGAGCTTTCTTTTTTACAGCAAGCTTTTTCTTTACAAGTGAGTTTCTGATTACACATACTTTGTTTTTACATTTGAGCATATTTATTTTGGCTTTTATAGTTTTTAATTTTATTACCAAAGGACCTTTTTTAGCTCTGTAGTCAGAAACACAGTCTATGTCTTTGACAGTTACCTGAGAACCAGTTTGAAGGTGGTTGTTCACACAACCAATGACATTGAGCGCTGAGGCCTCCACGATTTGAGATTTAAGGATCACCACCTCAAGCCTTTTTCTTTCTTCTCCTGATGATCTTGGACTTCCAGTCGTACCCGCTCCAATATCGAGATTCGGTTCTCCAGTTCGGCCATCTTCGCGTCCTTTAATCGAATTATTTCCTTTAGTTGATCAAATTGCCTCTGAAAAAATGCTTTAATTCACCCACGTTGTCCTCGTTTAGCAGTAACAGTTGAAATAAGCCTAGAAATTTACATGTCATATGCAAAATAAAAAAATTAAAGTAATTAGCGATCCAATTTTCAATCTAAGCTCACCAATCGATGCGTCCTATCTAGCCTGATCGATTGGTCCTCGTATACGTTTCCGTACGAATTTAAATATTTCCGCAACTTCAAATTTGAAATCGAAACCAAACCTATGTGGCCAGTAGGGAGAGGAGATGTAAAGTGACATAAATGACGTTGACATGGCGCGCTCTGATTGGTCGACCTAGTTAACTATCGATGAGGTGGCGTTCCATAATTGGTCAAAACAAAGTCAAGGTTTCACGTGAAGTGCTTACCAACCAAGACTAAGTCGATGTCTGCGTTGAAGAGGCATAAAATCTTACTACTTACAACAAACATCGTGTCATCTAATAGGCTTATTGCACTGTTTAGAAGATAAAATTCGAGATATAACTGAAAAATGCATATTCTCTTACAAATTCTTTCTCCTATAGAATCAAAAAATCAGATGTGGCGTAAAACAAGCTGAATGTGAAGAAGCATATGGAGTTCTTTTGCAAATAGAAAATATTCAGCTCTATACTCGAGATCTTTTTAGATTTTCTGAAACTGTTTCGCGAGTAAAACGTATTTCGCTCAGTGTAGCTATCATTATCGCTGTTTCAAAATTGAAAACATTTTATAGCAAGGAATTTATCTGTAGACTGTTGTCGTAATGACGAACAAGGCTTAATACGTGACAGTGTCATATGCTGATCCCAGTCATCACCTCGCCTAATAAGTACTTGGAATCATGCTATTTTATGGCACTTATTTCAGTCAGACAGACCAACAGAAACTTTCACTATTATTGATCAACACAATCGATTAGTAAGCCAAAGTCTGGAAAGGAAGGAACCAAAGATATTGAGCTATACATATATGTATATAGTATTCCATCTCTCTTGAAGGAACCCAGATCTTTCGTTAAAGTCTGTAGGCCCAAATAAATTATAGTAGATGTAGTGTGTGTCCACAAAAATGTTTTTTATATTAATCGTATATTTCTAATGGGAGACGTTTCATTTTTTTCAGAATGTCTTTTCTGGAGTTTCCGTCAAATAGCGCATATTATTCCTAATTTTCGTATGATACCAAATAGTGGCAGAGCGCAAGCCCAGATATAAATTTAGGATGAGATTATAAAGAAATGCCTCATGAAATATAGTGACAAAATTTTAACGCCTCCCATTAGGAATAACGATTGATAGAAAAAATCAATATTTATGAGACATGCGGTACATCTATATTAATTTGTTTGGACCTATACTTTAACAATGATATGTGTTCCTTTCGTTCCAAAATTTGATTTACTACTCAATTGTTTTGATCTTTTATATACTGTAGTGGATGTTTCTGTTGGTCTGTGTGTCTGGACAAGAAGTGTCATAAAATTACATGATTATCTTTCAAATTATTACAAATAGTGATCAGAAGAATGAATACTGGGATCAAAATGTGACACAGTCATAAATTAAGTCGTGTATATCGCATATTTTATGGGGTATAATCTCATACTAAATTTAAAATCTGGTGTTGTGCTGCGTATATGGCACTAATTGATATCATACGAAAGCTAGGAGCATGCTCTATTTGAAGGAAACTCAAGAAATGATATTGCATGTAACCATCTGGGTAAAGATACGCTTTATAGAATGAAAAACAGCGACATAGATATACCGCTTGACTTTCTACCCAAATACGCATAGAAGAAACTACAAATTGCGCATTCACAAAAACAATATTAAACATTTCCCATTATATCCAAAGAATTGTCTAACGGATTGGAGTTGCAGAATTTATATATCATTCGCAGAATTTATTGCAATATGATTCAGTTTCAGTAGTTTTACATTGCAGACGACATTTTCAATACATTTGTTTTGGTGAATATAACATTTGCGCGCGCAGTCATTGTTCAATATATTCATATAATTTTATATCTACTAAAATATGTAAACATTATCTGAGAGCTAGCAGTTGCAGAATTTTATCATCAGTCATTGAATTTAAATAGGGGGCTCCTCAATTTTATTGATTTTTCAATTACTTTACATTACGGGGTAATTAATCGTAAATATCTGCTAAATTACGTCGGATTTAGAATAAAAAGTAACCGTCTATTTAATTCGTCGGTGTCTGCGTGTTTGTGCAAATTTTCTAAAACCTCAGCCCAGTAGTTTCGAATGAGTCTCGAAACGAACATACATGTATGGCTGGCTATATAGCTACCAAACAATCAGACACGACATGAATTCAAACATCCCTGTCTTTCAAATGCTGATATGCGACTTTGTCGCGTATCATTATTTATCAGACTGGAATTAATAAACCAAATAGATCTATTCGCCCTGATTAGAAATCTCATCCTGATCGTGAACCCCTCGTCTTCTCGATCTCTCTCTTCATCAATACATTCGTATGTCGACTCAGTCCTACAGAGAGATAAATTTTCAACTGCTTTTTCGTCTAGAATGTTGATATGATGCCTTTTCATTTCGAGCTTTGTAAATAAAAATAAATGCTTCCTCAAAAGGTAACAATATATTATTATTGATGTTACTGAAGAAACTTGAAGTAGTTGTGTTTTTCAAAATTTGTTGCAAGCAGAGTTATGAACTCCTTTCTATTGAAGACCTCTTATAGTAGTCGTTCACACATCTCCACCTGCTCAATGCCAGGGGGTTATGTAGATGGAAACCCTATCGACCTGGCTTAGAACCACTTCTTATACATCGTAACAAGTCGCCTTCTGACTGCCCACGCAGCAAATGCCTTCAGTGCCTCCCGACAACAGACGGCTCTCCACTCTTTGGCAGCAAGACGTCAGGTGGTACGGAACGTATAGATCGTTCTGTTGTAAACTGTTTTAATGATGTGAAATATTATTTGTGGACAGGCATCATACTGTGCATAAAGAGTTTAAAATTTAATATTCATTAGATTTTTTGTTGTACCAATGTCTTTCTGAAATTTCCGAAAGCATTCAGTGGGCATTATTTCCCTCGAACTTCAACTATAGGTTTTTGTCTGCCCACGGCATGAATTTACTGGAAAATCAAATTTGACACAGAAATTAATCACAAATTCAATTACTATACAGTAATTTAGTGTCATCATTTCATCAACTGTATACGTGCAACAACTGCAACAGCCAACATAATTATTAATAAATAAACCTTTTCGATTTTCCACCCTTAGGCAACAATTGTACTTAGTATTTATTTCATGTCATGGAACATATAATCAATGTTAATTATTACAATGTCTGTAAATTAATTACCCAAAATTCCTACGGGCGTTTCCATCATTTGATTTGAATAATAGAGGTACAATAAACATTGTATAGAACTGCATGTTTCAATTGTTCATAGCTACAGACAGTATCATTGTACAATATTGAAAAACGCGGAAGGCATTTTTTCTATAAATTCAAAGTGGACCGACGAATCACACCTAGCTCCGAAGGCGGGTGAGGAATGCCTACCTAAGGAATAATATAAAATTTGTCGTTGGCATACAGCTGTTATACTGATAATTAATTTTCTAATGCAGAATAGAAGCAACGCGTTATGTACTGTACATGTATAGACAATGCTAGCCGCAGCTGAAAGATTAATTACAGTATTGAGCAAGCTCAAGTTGAACATTTATTTGTCATGGATTAATTGACAAACATTTAAACCAAGTAATAAAGCAGGGCATAGCCAGGTGGAACATGGATAAAGGCCCCCGTCTGATTTTATGGGGCCCTCCCTAGGATGGTAAAATGGTCCTCTAGAACAGTGTAAAACAGACCATTGTATGGTTGAGAGAGGTCTCCTATAACGTGCAAAAAAAGCTATTCTTGGGTAGAGAGAGGGGGGCAATATAACAATAAATAAAACCTATATTGAATAAAGAAAGTCCCTCGGATGATAGCTACGTCACAGTCAAACCGAAACCAACCAAAAGTAAACTAGACATGAGTAGTAAAGATTTGTACCTCCCGAGAACACACACACACCCCCCCGCCGCAAGGCATGGAAAAAGTTGTCCACAGTATATGCCGATGGCCAAACATTTGTACCTCCCGAGCACAC
>JAUYWV010124403.1:0-11532 GCA_032274565.1 Nematoplana nigrocapitula
GTGGTACAGGGAAAATCCTTCTGTCAGTTCACATCCGTCTTTTAACCAGGCTCTGTAACTCATTAAATTCATTTTTCTACAGACGGTGAACGAGAGAGACAGAGAGAGAGAGAGATGGAGGGGAGAGTTGTTAAAACTAAATGCACATGCAAGATAATGTGGACGTCAGTTGTCCCCTCGCCCTGACTACAAATTGGAACTCCGTTTATGAACTACTCCTTGAACTAACGAACAGACTACATACCGAGATCATATGGTGGACAGGCATCGCTTGGGCAGTAGCACAGGATCCATATAGGTAGTTAGTCTGTTGGCTGGACGTATGGTCATCCATTGATTAGTATTAGGGAGCATTTGAAAGTCTGGGGTACAGCGATTATACTGAGTCAATTTTCAAAACTAATTAATAATCTTTTGACAAAGTTCCTGTACGGATATTGGTAAAATTGCCGACCATTCATAATGAGTCTGCTGCCATCGAACAACATAACAAACAACAAACAACCAAACAGACAATAAACATAACAGAAACATGGGTTCATAGTAAAAAGTCGTAAAAATGGAAAAGTCGTATTTAATTTAGTCGTATTGAAAAAGTCTTACTGAGTCATATTTAAAAAGTCGTAATTAATTTAGTCGTATTGAAAAAGTCGTAAAGAATCAATCGTATAATTGAAAAAGTCGTACTGAATTAGTCGTATTTAATTAAATAGATCGTTTAATAACCTCCTTTCAATACGACTAATTAAATACGCCAGTATTAAATACTACAAAATTAAATACGACTTTTCATTACGACTTTTTAAATACGACTTTTAAAAATACGACTAAATTAAATACGACTTTTTAATTTATACGACTTTTCCATGCCACCGCAGAAACATACTACAACTGCCAGATTAAAATTCGCTACTGCCAGCCTCATTCTGTAGTTTATTGGTGTAGCATTGCAGCAATAATCGCGTACTACAAAATTCAAATTTCTAATACTGTATTATCGATTATTAATAAAACACTTCTGAAAATGTTGACTACTACTACTACTGTTATATAAATTACGCAATACCGCAGCGCTCCTCCTAGAGTGCGTTTGTTAAGACCATGAACCCTTTTAAGATACTCTCAGTATATTGGATATTACATGTATTTCTGCCAAGTTTTCGTTTGCCTATATCTAATATCATTAGAGCAGACATACGGAACAAACAGACACAAAATATCCAAAAATGAAATTGAAATTTCTGAAGTGATTTATTTTAGTAGTATGCCCGGCGTTGCCCCGGAGGCAATGAAAACCTTTTTTGTGATAATTTTGCAAATGAATCTGCTTTTGGCGTAGTACCCAATACGCCTTATTCGGGTGAAAAACAAACCTGCATCACCGTGCTACTCGCTGCCAACAATCAGCATTAGGAAAATAACAAACATAAAAAACCAACTTAACAAAAACATATATGTAGGTATTTAAAAAATATTTTAAGAGTCCTTTTATGTACAGTAACATGTTGGTGTAGCGTTGCAACAATCGGCTATTGCAGAATTTAAATTTCCTATTCTGTACAATATTTGATTTAGCAATACTTCGTTGTTCCAGATCGCATACAAAGAACAAGTAATAAATGAATTTTGAGAATAATATGTATACGACAAACCCTAACAGAAGGCAGGCAATTTATACAGCTAGTTCATTTCTAAAAATCAAATTAGTAAAAACTTGCATTTATTTGGTCAAAATCGCATTCATTACGTAAAATGTTTCCACATTTATCAAATATGTGCAAACCATAAATTAAATGTAGTATTATAGTCACAACATGTTGTATTTCTAAAGTAAAAATGTTGCATTTTGGTAAAAAAAGATTGTTGCATTTTATTAAAAAAAAACTGTCCTTTTCGTGAATTAAAATACTGCAAAAATTTTAATTTGAAGGCATCATTGAATACTTAGCAATATATGTTTTATTCATGAAATGCAAGCAACAGTTAGATTAATGAAATGCAACATTTTTACTATCGAAATACAATTGCAAATTGACTGTCGAAATGCAACTTCTTGACAATATAAGGCCACATTTGATATATAGTTTGCATAAATTTGATAAATGTGGCAACCTTTTTCGTAATAAATGCAATTCTCAAGTAAAGTTCCGCACAGAGAAGAATAACGAACGACGTTATGATAAACATTTATTGCAACTAGTTTCGCCTATACAAGTAGGCATTTTCAAGCAGATTCAAAAGTGTGTAAATCGAGAAAATAATGACCAATTTAAACAAACAAGACACACATTACGACGTTTAGAACAATTTAAGCATACCATATGAGCTGCACGAACGTTCTTCCATTAAAAATTATTTCGAATACGGAATTTTTGTAATTCTGACTTTGAGTTATTCTGTCAGAGAGGCATTGCGGATCAGAGCATCCAACCCACCTCTCAATAGACACTTGTTCAACTGTTCTAAACGTCGTATATTTGTTTGAATTGGTTATTATTTTCTCAATTTTGCACACTTTTGAATCTGCTTGAAAATGCCTTCTGGTATAGGCGAAACTAGTCACATATCTTCTTCAGGACTAGGATGCAAAGACACGAATCCAATATAAATTTATGTATTAAAACAGGTGTGATTAAGCAAACAAGATGTTCAGAAAAGTTTTAATGTATACTGTCTCAGTTTATTAGCGATTTATTTTGTCGGAAGAAAGAAAATATGTATTCCGTTTTCATTTTCGACTTTAAACAATATGTTTGCATTCCAGTCCATAAGTTCTCTTTAGCGGAGCTTCAACTATCAAATAATTATTTCAAGTTTTCTGTTTGATGCTTGCTTGCTGCACATTTTCAATGGAACCTTCTCCTCCATTGTGTGTGCGCCTGTCCTGTCAATAGCGCTCCTCGTCACACCAGGAGGATGAAGTTGTCAATTCTTCTAACATTTGTCGGTCGATATGTCCCGCGAAATGAATATATACTGATGCTGCGGGGCCCTCCGTGTTGACACTAGGGGCCCCGCCCGCGATATATACAGTATAGCTGCAAAGCATGGATGGATGGATCTTTGGAAGAGGAGGAGGAAGAGAGGGGTGTTAGACTTGTTACCACAACATCTAGCTCCCCCTACAGTCGGGGGTACAGATGAATTGTCGTTGTCATGCACAATCGGGAAGCGTCGTTTTGGGGGACAGCAGAAAGGATGGGAGGAGGTTCTAGCGCAACTGTCTGCCAAGTTCTTGCTGCCAATTTGAGTTGAACTAAACAAGCAAACCACATCTGCGTGGTGACAAGCATAGGCTATGCTGTGTATATCGATTTGTCAAACATATATTTAACGTTTTTTTCAAATCTTCAAACTAGACTAGGATTATCCAGAATCCGAAATCATATACATATACTATCACTTATCAGTGTATATATCGATGTCCCATAAGGTTACACCTGTTGATATTAATTATTATTATTGGCGAACAAGACAATTTACTCAATACAATATGAAACCAAACCTCACACGGCGACCAAGACCGACCCCGAGTAGGGTGTGGCAACTTTCCAGCACTCATTTTGGGATAGGACAGCCAGTGATGCGGGAAACACAAAAAAACAAGTAACAAGAGGTCGTGTAATGTGGAGAGGAACAAGAGGTCGTGTAATGTGGAGAGGAACAAGAGGTCGTGTAATGTGGAGAGGAACAAGAGACGAGGGAACAAATCATTTCAAAAATTGGAAAGGAGTCGAGAAATGAATACTGAGGAAAGAACGAACCAATAAAAACTATCTGTGAAGCTTTTTACTTTGTTGTCATTGTAATTCCTGGTCAAGGGAACGCGTCAACGCCCCGACCTTCCCGAGGAAATCTAGAGATGGGAGAGAAAAGAGAAAAAGAGAGAGGGAGGAGAGATAAAAATTAGAAAGAAGAGAAAGAGTACAAAAGAGAGAGAAGAAAGATAAAGAGTAAAGATAAGTGAGAGAGCGAGGAAAGAGTGAGAAGAAAATAGTGATGTGAAAGAGAGAGTGAAGAAGTAATAGAGAAGAGAAGATAAAGAGTGAAGAGAGTAAGAATAAAGAGAATAGAGAAGAGAGAGGGAGAGAGAAAGAGGAGAGCATAAAAAGAGAGGGGAGAGAAAAGATAGAAAAAATTAAAGTGTAAAGATAGATGAGAGAGGGGAGCGAGAGGAAAGAGAGAGAGAGAGAGTAGAAAAGAGAGAGGAAAGTGAGAGAAGAAATAAGAGAGAGGAGCAGAAAAAGAGTGAAGAGAGGGAAATAAAGAGAAGAGAAAGGGAGTAGAGAAGAGAGAGTGAAGAAAGAAGAGAGAGGAGCATGAAAAGAGTGAAGAGAGGGAAATAAAGAGAAAGAGAGTAGAGAAGAGAGAGAAAGAGGAGAGCAGAAAAAGAGAGGGGAGAGAAAAGAGAGAGAAAAGATAAAGAGCAAATATAAGTGAGAGAGAGAGGAAATAATAGAGAAGAGCAGATAAAGAGTGAAGACAGTAAGAATAAAGATACTAGAGAAGAAAGAGGGAGAGAGAAAGAGGAGAGCATAAAAAGAGAGGGGAGAGAAAAGAGAAAAATAATAAAGTGTAAAGATAGGTGAAAGAGGGGAGCGAGAGGAAAGAGAGAGAGTAGAAAAGAGAGGTGTGAAAGAGAGAGGAGCAGAAAAAGAGTGAAGAGAGGGAAATAAAGAGAAGAGAAAGAGAAGAGAGAGAAAGAGGAGAGCAGAAAAAGGGAGGGGAGAGAAAAGAGAAAGAAAAAAGAAAAGAGTAAAGAAAGGTGAGAGAGAGTGAGAGTAGAAAAAAGAGGTCTGAAAGAGAGAGAGTGAAGAAAGAAGAGAAAGGAGCAGAAAAAGAGTGAAGAGATTGAAAATAAAGAGAAGAGAAAGAGAGTAGAGAAGAGAGAGAAAAGAGAAAGAGGAGCAGAAAAAGCGTGAGGAAAATGAATATAAAGAGAGGAAAGAGGAGAGAGAGAGGAAGATAAAAAGATAAAAGTTAGGGGGAAAACCCTAGAGAACACAGCACTTTGCCGGCCGGAGCAGGGGACACCCCGCAACGAGAAAGCGGTCTGTTTAGACACCAAAGAATTGATTAATTATTAATTATACTTTTTACTTTAGTCATTAGGAGATGATCATCCTCTCGTTTCCAATGACAGCTACGCACACTCGCCGAACTGGTTAATCCATCTGTTTGCTTCTGATTATAGCGCGTATGGGAAAAGTGCATGTTCATCCCTAGTAAATGAAAACAAACTGCTTTTGGTTGCTGGAGAAATAATGATTTTTGTTCCGAGAAACCTTATTGTTTTCCGATGTAGAACGCGTAGCTATCAATTCTGCTGGTGAATCTGCAGCATAATGCCACTGCAGAATTTCAATTAATCCTCTACTGTATAAAATAGACGTGCAGTAGTGCACACGCGTCTGTTGTCAATGCGCAAACCCAACTCCCCTCCTCGCCCCATCCCTCTACAGGTTGTTGCACATGGCAAAGAAATAATTTCCGATGTGAAAAACCCGTGGTAAACTTTCCCGGATATTGTTTTTCCCTCCCCTGTTTTTTCTGGCACGCCCCTGCACACGCACAAACACACACATATAAACCGGCTGTGTGCCCTATATATGGTGTGTCTGAAGTGGCGTTCACCATTGTCTGTCTTCCATCTGCTGGAGCACAAGGATCCAACCCCAGGCAGCATCCACTATAGTCTAATGCGGCGGAAAGAAAGAAATAAGAAAATGAAAATGAAGAAAGAAGACAACGAGGGGAAGCATACGGTGTGTAACCGAAAAATCGATAGTCATTTTAGCAAATTGAAGTGAAAATATATTGTTCTAATTTTAGTTAAACAATTTCAATTCTATTTCCGCTTTTTAATTCAGATCTTCGTCCTAAAACATACAGTATATAGATTGTATTCGTCCTTGAAAAGTTTATTTATTTATACATATTTCAATACGAAAATTGGTGGAAAAACAAGAAAGCATTATTATTCAACATAATTTTAGTTACCGTTTATATCGCTAAACAATTTTCCAAACAAAGGGACCCATGCCATGGATTCCATGCTCTAACTAACCCACGCCTGGACAGGTCTCTGAGACCACTGGCAATACGCTGCGTTGTCGATTTCACCACATTGGGAGAGTAGGTCGGGAAAGATATAGTTGCGAAGTGTGTGCCCCGCATCTCCTCATTCATGAGCACAGGCAAATCAGAGTAGCCATTCCTGGAGAGAATCTTCGACGCTTTCAACGCGAAGGGCAATAGATTTTCAATTGTATGGTGCGCCTTGGGCGTATATTTACGTCCTCGAGACTGAACTAAAGTGGTGCAAAGTAGTGAGTGGTGCTCTCCTGGATCTCCAAGATCATCAAAAGATGTCAGATCTCGACCGGTTCAGAAAGTGGTGCACATCCACACAGGCATCACGGCGATCAGAGACCAGCTAGTAATTTGCCCAGACTTGGACAGAGAAGGAGTCATCCTCTTTCAAGACAATGCATCGCCACACCATCACCACAAGGTGAGAGAAGATGGAAGGCTGTGAGTGCCTTCCTCACGCGGTCTACTCTCCCGATTTGCCTCATTGTGACTTCGAGGGAAGCGTATCTCAGTAGCTTGGACAAGAGTGGTTTACAGAATAGAATCCATCGCCTGGTTCCCCGTTTAATTATGTTGAATAACAGATAATTTCGGGTTGATCAATTCATGAAAAAATGTTTTATGGGCGAATACGTAGTACGTAGCTAGGTTCATCATACTATAGACTGCACACTTTGATTTATCGCGGTGTACTTATGGCTTGATAAATTCGCCTTTCAGAGGAATCCATGTCGGTGGACTCGTATCTGAGGCAGCTCCGGATCCCCTGACGAGATCCGCTGAACAACATATATTGGCTTTTGTTGTCTACAACGTGGTTTTCCCCCGCACAGTCTATTAGCAGTGGGGTTTGGGAGACAAGGCGAATTGTAGTTTCATCAAAAATCACATCAAAGAGACGTTCCATCTAACCACTTAATCCCTAGTGTCCCTGCCGTATGCTCCCCACACTCGCGCCCGCTCGCAAACGGAACGCCTGTTCGTGGTGATCCGGAAAAGCCAAGCCATCATTGAATTACTTCCATTACACGCACCAGTCAACGGTACAGTAGATAATGGACAAAGGGGGGGGGGGGGGTCGGGGTTGGATAGGCATCAAGAAGTGTCTGGTGGTGGAGAATGCTGCATGCTCTGGGCGACATTAGAATTGACAGATAGTTGTTTGGGGAGCAATAGTACAGTGTATAGAATGGCTTCGCTCGCTGATTAACAATTCATCGTTGAGTGCAAGCTCATAACCAATGTTCCCTCCACGCAGCTAGATCAGTGACCTAACTGCTGGTTTTGGGGAGGGGAGAGGAGGGCTGCAGCAGTGAACAAGTCCCAGATAATGGGGCCAGTTGAGAGAGGGGGAGGAAAGAGAGAGAGGGGGAGAGAAAGAAAGTGAGTGCATTTTATCGCCATATAAAGCGGTCAAAAATTCCGACTCAATAAAAGTGCCTCTCCCCATATCCTAACCATACATCTCCCTCCCTGTCATTCGAGGAAAATGAATTGCTAGTGATAGGCACCCACAGCTGCCAATTTTCTCTGATACACTAGCAAAACGCCTCTGAGGTTTTTTCACATAATCATTTACTTGGTATTCCACTTGTAGGGAGAAATTTTAGCGCTAATCAAATGCTCCATTGTCACACCCACGCATCCGCATCGCCTTTCCACGTTCCTCTGTTTTTCGCCCTGTCACACTGGAATTTCAAACTGTGTCCACACCATTCTCCTCTCATTCTATTTCCTTTCACAATACCCTGTATATGATGTGATTAGGCCGAAATTAATGGCCTAAGAGCTTCCGTTTTCTTCTTTTTATATGGTTGTATCACTCTTTCTGGTTCTTTCCCACTTTTTGCCTTTTGTGATTCTTTTCCAAATACAATCATTTGTTTTCTTTGCTTCCACGCGATGCCCTGTTTGAGTTTTATGTAGGTCTTCATCTCGAATTTAGTGGAAGCCATTGCCACACCGCTCGTAAAAAGACGACAAACAGGCAAATATTCAGAAGCCGCGTCAGGGAAAAAATGATTCCTGATTGTAATTGAACGAAAATTAAAATTATGGCAAATGTTGGTTACTTTTACCAGACATGCAGTAATGGTCACAACCTTATTTTGAGTATGCCTTAGAAAAACAGGACTGCATCCAATCAGAACGGATTTACAACTTTTTAGTGGACCGCCTACTCTCAAGAGCAACAAAACCAAACTTCAACCTATGTGACATGAGCATGAAAGCGTCGAAACACGCAATAACGTGCCTGAATGTATATGAATGAATGCTTCAATAAAATATCATTTTCGAGAAAATACTACTGAAATGCTTATCAGTCTGTAGTACAGGAGAATTGGACAGGACTCGTTAAGTCGCATCTAGACTACATTTGTGGAGATCTGTCGCGATGTCCTTCTGTACGCTTATAACTCGAGAACGGAACATGGCAGAGGGTTGCAAAGGATCTCAAATGAACCGGCGTTTCACTGGGAGTAACATAGGTCCATTAAAATGTATAATTAATAAAAATAGAAAACAGGTAAAAACAGGCGATATTTAAAAAAATATCCTACGATTCTATTTTACTACTGATAAATGTAAGATTAGTATACCTCGGAATTTATAAGTAAAATTGGTTACATTTCAAGTGGTCACTTCTACAATGGTTAATTTATGTGACTAGCCATTAGCCCTCCTTGGGTTGACCCTGATTTAATCTATAGAAACTATCTCTCAATATAATTCTCCTCTCTGCTTTTTCCTACCGAATCATCCGAAAAAACTATTTACTTGAAAATTTGTTTGATTCCTGATATTTTATTGCCCTATGTATCCTAGAGCGAATATAAATAATTTAATGAAACTCTATTCCCCGTATTTCCATCGACCATCAGCCGCACTTGTACTTATCTATCTTGACAGGTATATGTAAGGTAATTCCCAGGGGGTCGTTTGTCGTTGACGAAGAATCTTGCGCAGTATTATTTCCTCGTATGCGGAATGCGTCGTGTTCACACTCACACCGAGTTATCAGAGTTAACATTTAGGTGACACATAAATAGATACGAGGGCGTAAAAGATATTTGAGATAAGGGTCCCTTAACCACCTCCCCCCTTTTTAAAATTGTGCAATACTTCATATATCATACTATTGAGTTAATAATTTGAGGGCTACATCAATATACTGTACTAGAGACTGAGTGGAATTCATGTCGATGCCTGATTGTGTTGTTTGCTATGTATATGCGTATGTGTTTGTATGTTCGTTCGTTCGTTTCGATACTTCTTCGAAACTACTGCGCGCGCACACACTCCCACGGAAACTGCTACGAATTGGTTGAATAAATGGCTACTTTTTGTTTCATAATCTGACTTATTTTCTCAGATATTCACGATTAATTCCACGCCTAATGTAAAGTAATGGGAAAATTAATCTAATTGAGGAGCCTCCTATAAATTTGACATCAATGACCGATAAAAAATTCCGCAACTGCTCTCTTTCAGACAATGTTTTCTTCTTTCAGCGGATATAAAATTATGTGAAATTAATTGAAGAAGCGCCGCGGTGCGCAAACTTTTAATTTACCACCACGAGAATTGTAAGAAAAATGTCATGTGAAATGCACAAATATTGAAACTAAATCGTTTCTCAATATCAACGTTCCGCAACTGCTATCGTTTCGACAATACTCCCCTCTTTCTTTAGATGTTACATAGTGGAAAATATTTAATATCGTCTTTGCGTGTGTGTAATTTGTAGTTTTCTTTTATGTGTATTTGTGTAGAAAGTCAACTGGTGTGCCTATATCGCTGTTTTTCACTCTATAAAGTGTATGTTTAACCAGATAACTACATAACATAATGTCGTTTCTTGAGTTTTCTTCGAATAGAACACGCTCCGAGCTTTTTGTATAATACCAAATAGTGCCATATCTACGACACGCAATTATATAGATCAGATTTAAATTTAGGATGAGATTAGTAAGAAATGCCACACATCAAATATATAAAACATCTCACATTAGGAATACGCGATCTATATGTAAAATATCATTCTTTATGGGACACCCGGCATATCTAAATGTTGGTCTGTGCATGTGTCTGGACAAAATTTGACATAAAATGGGGACGGGTGATTGTCTTTCAAATGATTCCAACTATACTGACCGAGCGAGTTAGTCACACATTATTGTTTCATTGTTCACTGCTACGTGTCCGGTGCAACACAACATCATGTACCTATAATCAATGTCTTCACTAGCTCTGTGTGGACACTTCTTCCGTCCAGATGGGGTCGTATAGGGGACGTGTCGCCAATGGGGAACGTGGCAACCATGCGAAGGGCAGATGGTTCAGGACGACACCAATAACGCGTCTACGACGGACACTTGCAGCGACGAGTTGTTCGGGATCGAACCGTTCATGGCTTGACTTTCTCTGAGAAAAGAGGTAGAGCTCTTTCAATCAACAGAAGATATTAAGAGAAAATTTATTTTTAATGGCATGTAGTAATTAGAGTAAATGTGTTCGTTCATGCGGTTAAAATGATAGCAGAGTGTAGCCCATGTAAAGTAACGTGCACTTGGAGCATCGGCACCAGTTCTGCCCTGCCCTCTATATAGTAGGTCTGCGTCGTGGTAGAGCCAGTGGCGGTGGCTGCGTTTGTCCGGGGTCTGCTCGTCCCCTATGCAGCAGGTACCGCATCCAAGTTAAGCCAAGTCGGACAGTGATCCTTTCAGCTACCCTCATCGCAGCCTCCCAGTATAGTTGCATTCTCCCCGTCGATGAGTAGCAGTTCGTCGGGGACAAAGTGCATCCGTGTGTGATACCTCTTCCGTTCGGGAACCACCAGTCTAATAGTCAGGCAATCGTTCCTCACTGCAGACTTCCGGTTTTAACTATTCTGTGTACTCTGCTCTCACCCATAATAGAAGATTGAGTTTGACAGAACACTCGAACATAAAGTTAAAAAATGCGACATCATGATGAACAGAAAAACGAATAGAAATTGACACAGAAAAAGACTAAGATAATAAGAAGTGGAAATTAACATAATCTTGATGGAGAAATGCAAGTACGACATCGTGATAAAAGAAATGATGACAGATGAAAATGACAACTAAAAAAGACGAAAATGACTAAACACAATGGAAATTGTAAGAGATAGTGATAAAAGGGGAAAGGAATGGAAGAACCGAGGAATATCCTTCTTATGGAGATTTGCCACGTGGCCATGCGCCAGGGAGATCGCCTTTTGGCCAGGGATTACGGTTGACATCGGCACTGCTAGGGTACGTTCCCTGTCGGAGCCTGCGCTACCACCCTCAATTCCATTCGAGGGCATGGTGACCAATTATTTCCACTTCTCTGGCCGTCACTATCTCGGAACTTCAAGGCCATCTTCCGTATCCCTGTGGAACTGTCCAGCGACGGGACCGGAGTTCACAGTTT
>JAUYWV010124414.1:0-11532 GCA_032274565.1 Nematoplana nigrocapitula
AAATCCGCCCCGGGGCGCTTGTAGCGTCAGGGTTACGGCAGCGACTGGAATGTGGGGGGACCCATACCAGTGCAGCCTATCTACACCAGAGGATTAGATGGTACGGGTTTACACAGATGCCAATTAATCTTCGAGACTATAATACCCGGTGTCACCGCCCATACCTTTCTATAGAAGTGTTAAGGCGTCAAAGGCGACAACCCGATAGGGCAGTCAGGAAGACCCTCTAAACATCGGTTTAATCTTGGGCACTTGAACTTAACTCATTTTAAAATGAAGATTAGTCGATTGCATCAACCGCCCACGAGATGCGCCAAGTCGGAAGGCATCTGGCATCTGCCTCCCAGTGGTTTACACCTCTCTGGCCAGAAATGAGGTGGCGTTTCAAGTCATCCACCTAGCGCAGCTTGGGGCGGCCTCGACCTTGGGCGTCCTATGTAGTGTATTCGCTGTATAGGATGTCTTTAGGAAAAATATTAAATACTGTTTTTGCGCGTACGCAATCGGTCGTCTCTTTTATGCGTATTTCGATAAGAAGTCAGCTGGTGTGCCTATGTGCTGTATATGCCTGTATAGCTAGAATAGTTCCTAGTTGAAGCGAGCATCCATTCCAACAGAACAGCTTTTTCCACGATTGTCTCTGATAAAGTTTCAATATCGATCCTAATTAGGCCTGTAGTGCCACAGCATCAAACAATATACGTACTGAAGAAGTCTGTACGCTCCTCAAAAGATGACCTCACCAACTATTCACCAATGATAATTCAAACAGTTGTGACAAATTTGTAAAACTAAAGAAAGGATTGTTGTGCTCGAGTTTCTATGCCAAAATTCTATTGAAAGCTAATGACACATTTGTCTCATTATAGGGTGACCCTATTTTCACACATTTTTATAGCTGTTTAACAGACTATATTACTCTTCAGTAGTATTGGCGTATACTAGTGGAATTTACCTTCTAGTACTGACGGCTAAGGCGTACTTCTGCCTTATGGTCCCCAGCACCAGCTTGCAGATCCGGCATCAGACCAAACGAACCCTTTCGTTGACTCAGCTGTCAGCCTGGGACTAGGAAAATTTAATTCCGGCCGAGTCGGGACTCAAACCTGCCACCTTTCTCTGTGACAGCTATAACTTCTCTGCCAACTGAGCCACCGCGGCCTCAACTCATCAAATTAAAAAATGGGGTAGATAAAATAGATAACATGACGAAAAGCTTACTGTATCTGGCCAGTCCGAAAATTTCCACTTCACACAGGGTGAAGGAAGGCACACTGGTTGAAATCTGCACGTACCGCCCAGTCAGAAGACAGTCGATCATATAAGCTTTATTCTGCTCACCCGGTCCTGGGAAATATGCGCAGGGGTGGAATCGCGGCGTTTGCAGTTGTCCCTCATCGCTAATGTCCGAAGCGACAGCGATGGTCATTTTGGCCAGTCTCTCGCCACAACAGTCTCTCCTGTTCCACAGCTTGACCTCGATGATTCGGTATTCAGTCTGCAAATCCACCTGCCACCAGTAGACCTCCTCAACGTTGGTATCAGTGGGCTCGGCCAGACGCGCACAGTTGTCGAAGTTGTTGTCCACAGCCAAGGCGGCTACCTGGCCTTGGTGGACCGACGTCTGATTGGCTGGTTTACCGAAGGCGATGGATGCTGAAAGGTAGGAAATGGTTGGGAAATGCTGTGGGGTGGAGGGAAACACGCTCAATTCCTAAAATGTCATTTTTTTGCTATCCATCATCATGGTCGTTATTGATTCCCTAACTTTTAATAACAAAATAATGCGCCTTGGTGAACCCTTTCGATTGATACCAAGCCCGCATAGCAATGTCTTACTCTTCCAAATGTATTTGTCATCACTTCCACTCCAAAACTTCAAGTCGGAGCCTCTTCGAAAAATATTTTACTATTTGACAGTCAGCAAGCAGACTTTCTTGCTTTCTGGAAAATGTACATTTTCACAATAATTCAAACTTCGAAAATGTTTGATTAAATCTGAAAGAATGATTTCGTAGAAGCAGCTGATGTTGAGCAAATCTGTGCCATTCTGTTTCATATCTCTTTTTTATAATGCATTTAAAGTAGGAAATAATCCATTAAATTTTCTTTAAAAATATCCGTTAAAAGTTTTACAGTGTCCATACAATATATAATCCTATTCTCGATATTACTAAATTAATTAACCAATATACCGTGGAGATCAAATATATATACATTACACACCAATTACCAATGGTTTTTATTAATTACTCTATGGTTTTTATGACCACTAATATAAATCAAAGGAAAATTCAAGATAATAAAATGACTACCTGCCGGTATACCTATAGCGTTGCCGGCGAGCTGGAAATGAAAGCACTGGGTCTGATAATTTCGTATACACTCTCCAGGTTGCTGAGAGAATGAAAACCTTCCGACCAATAATAATAATGCATCTACAACTAAGCGTCAGCAGTGTTTTCTCGTCATGTACGGTACACACCAGCAGCACATGGGAACGCATGTGTATTTTGCAGACATTACCTGAGAGGGAATGCATATTTCTTTCTTGTGAATAGCTGCTCCCAACGGGCGGAAAACAATCATGCTTCAAATTACTAATACTACATACTACAGCTCCCATTCAAATTCACCATTGAGAGCCTCAAGAATTGCAGAAATCGTCTACTATATAATACAAATTCCCATATACCTATATGAGGCTACGTCAGTGTCTGACGTCCCCTTGGGAGTGGCATTTAGGCTATATTTGAAATTTTCCCCAGTAATGGTTTAAACGATTTCACTTCTTATAACGCCATTACGGGCCAATAAATGGATATGGCGTTTCAGAAAGTGTGAGACTATGAACGAAGACCACATCGAATAGTTTTAGCTCTATTAAACGACCATGAAGATTCTACAGGAGTATGAAGTTCATATACTCACGCAAGAATTCGCCGTAAATTTCCACTTCGCACAGGGAAATGACTTTCTGGTGTGCCTGGAAGCGAACAAACCGTCCCACTCGTTCGCACGGGAACTCGACCACCCCGCTTGCCGGCAGAAGTGTATCTGAGAATTGACCACAGAGGGAAAATGTGCCATTGTGCGCGCCGATCATCAGACTCACGTGATCGTAATTGAGATGTGCGAGTGGTCGGCCGTTGGCCAACGGAATCCACACCTTGACCCGGGTCACGGTGGCTGTTCGACCTATGTGCACCTGCCAGTAGGTCGAGTTCAGGCTGCTGCTGCCATTTGTGGTGGCGCAAGTGGTGTGGAATTGATTGTACTCGCCGTCGATCGCCAACTGGGCCCCCATGGAACCCTGGGTAGAGCTTTGAGTGGCGGTTTGAAATATTCGGGGAAGCTGAACGGCGTTCACTGCCGCAAAGTGGGAGACCATTTGTGAAAGAGTGACGACTATGGTCAAGATAATAACAGACTGCCGAAGAAAATTCATTTTTCAACCCAATTGATTAATTGGCGGCCGTCGGAGCTAATATATAAATCAGTGTGAAATCATAGGAAGAATAGGCACCGTTTTTCTGCATTCGAAGATTATTAAATGAGATGAGAAATTTCAAAAGTACCGTATAATTCGCGGTAGCAATTACCCAGTTGACCAATCAGAAACGAGACACACATTCCATCTATAGGAGGCAAGGGTGTCACGTGTAATGGAAAGTATCAGTTCTATTGCGAAAATCTGCTATAATCAACATAGGAAATCTTGGCGCTAATGCACATCCTTAGTTCAATTCAAATAATGATGTTAATAATATTTTTCATAGTTTTAATTGGTACTGTAAAAGAATACATATGGCCATCTGGCCTGAAAGGAGAAAACTCTAGGAAAACCAGTGGTATCTAATAATGAATGATCTGTTCAAGATTATGACGACACAGTGTATGATTACATGCAGGGCCGCTTCTAGCATGGGACAGTTGCCCCATGCCCCCGCATCAGCGGGGCCCCCCTCCGTCCGGTGGTGTAATTTTTTCACTAATTATGTATCTGACTTGTTTACAGGTTTTGAGTGGCCCATAACAATTTTTGGGCGCGCGGTCCACATATCGCTAGTGCCGGCACTGGTGGGCAAAATGGACTTAGTGGAAAAACGGACCCAATATATTTTTGCTGTAAATATAATTGATACAGGTCTGTGTTTGAATGTGCTTTTTAATTAATTATAGCAAACAAAAGATATCGGGGTTCATTCGAATTTTTGCACGTGCTTTCATTTATTCGAAATTATATGTTTTTCATCTCTCTTGGTCTAATGCAAGTTTTGTCATATTATTGACTATGGTGAATAAAATTATTGCATTTGACTAATTTGTCTAATTATATACAAATAAAAAAATGAAATCCAAAACTGTGATTTTACTTTTTGAAACGAAGCATCTTCATAATTTTTTAGATTTCTGTTCCATTTTTTCTACATAATTATAAGCCCTCGATTAAATATAATTTTGTAGTTGAAGTTAAAACGATATGTTAAAATTTCGAACTTTGCATAGAATTGTATTAAATTTTTAGTTTATTGAAAAATATCAGTTTTCATTTCAAACACCCAAAAGTACCTTCTTATCAAGGGTGTACGTGTACACAGGATTTTTGTTACGCATTTGAAATGTTTGGGAGGGAGCTGGGTATAGGTTTTATGTTATGCACTCGGCTATGGTCACTTGTGAATCAATTATCAATATGGATCAGGATGCACAGGAAAGGTGCTACTTTATCTACACATAAATAGAAAAGTATAACCAAAAAAGTACCAGCTTTCTATTGAAACCAAAGTTCTATCTTTCTTGGTGGATATAATTCTGGTTAAATTTTGTATAAGTACTAGCCTTCATTTTAGACACAAAATAGTAGAGTACAATATTTATTGATATCAAACTTTGTGGGCTCATAAGCTGCAAAGTCTTGTTACCGCATGTGGTTGCATTTTTTATCTGGTCCAAGCTGTGTATGTATTTTTCACAACTTTGAGTTGGCGGCATAAGAAGTTGATGGACTAACTCGCTGCGAAAGGCCTTCGTGTTTCGATGCCAAATAGGTTGAGTGACACTCGGTGGTCATGCCGTGCTGATGCATGTGATGCATTGGTAAAGGGTTATGCCGATATCATGGAAGTGCTTCTTGAGATGTCCGGAGACGAGTTGGTAAAGGCTGAATTTCGCCAGGCTTGGAACTGAAACTTTTGCCGAGTTTTGGAATGCTGTTCTGCACCGCTTTAACACCAGCATCAAACCATTACAGGCAGAAAAGCTCCACTTGAATTCTGCTGTGGGTGTGCTGAAGTCGCTAGTTGATATTTCGTTATCCTGCAACGAAGTCGATTTGATTATTACGAGGCAGCTGGCAAGAAGCTGTCAGGAGTGGATGACTACGAAGAAAGTCGACCTCGCCGCCGAAATGTACGTCTTGATCCACTCGACTACGGACGTTCAGTAGAGGCTTATTTGCCAGCACGGGAAACTTTCCGGACACGTGGTTTTTTCTGCAATGTATTGAGACACTTCGAGTACAACTGGAACGGCGTCTCGATGCATACAGTGAAGTTTGTGTTCGATTTGGATTTCTTGTTAATCTGCCAACGATGCAACATTACAGTGTTCTTGCTGCAGCAAAACGGTTGAGTGATTTTTACTCTGATGATTTGGATAAAGACTTTCTTTGGTTTTTCCTTTCTTCGTTTTTGGACCAAATACAGGAAAGTTGCAGTCTTGAACGATTCATGTATTCTCTCATCTTTGACAAAAAAGGTGCAGTCTACACTTCCCAACGTTGAAACTGCACTGAAGATCTATCTGACGCTGATGATTACCAATGTAAGCGGAGAGCGATCTTTCACCAAATTGAAATAATCAAGAATTTTATGCGGACAACAATGGGCCAAAGTCGACTGAATAATTTATTCATTATGAGCACGGAGTCGGACATTCTTCGGAGCTTAAATGTGTCTGACACATAGAAATCGGATTACGCGGCATAGCTATTTTAATCTAGAAGCAACACGCAACCATTTTCATGTGTCGTAATAGAAGCTGCTACTAACGTGGCAAAACATATGGCGGAGATAGACGTTTTTCAATTGCGCGCGGCTTTAAAAAATTAATACTCCGCATTTCTAATGCATTTTGCCACACTAAGCCGGCTCCAGTGCAGTGCGCTAGTCAGCCATATTGAATCAGCTGATGTCACTTCTAACGTAAAATAGCTATGCCGCGTAATCCGATTTCTATGGTCTGACACAATTCATTCATTTGCTGCACGAAAGTCGCGCAAGGTCTTGCTTGTCAACCGGGTGCGGTGCGAACTGATTTGTAACTGATTGTGACTGGTTTATGTTTTTGCTTGTAATTCATATAATTTCCGATTCTCTGCTCCAGCGAAGGTGTTTTACAAACGTGTATTTTACTATTATTTCTTATGATTTTTTTTTGGGGGGGGGGGTAAGGGGGCCCCACGATAAACTCTGCCCCAGGCTCCATAATATGTTGATGCGGCCATGAATACATGTACGAGATACAAAATATATAACATCAAATCGATAGAAAATATATTTTTATAAGGTTTTAAAGAAGAACAAGAAAAACACATAGGGTAACAGGTAAACAAAGTGTATAGCCTACGATTACCCTTAATGACAAATACCTCCTTCTTGTGCAAACAGCATAGTAGAAGTAAACTGGTAAAATCTATGACAAAATTCTGCTCTGAATAACATTATCAGTAATTATTTTTTCTTTTTCTTTTATATATGCATATATCTGCCAGAGCTATTTCTTGTTTGTCTATTATGCACGGATCTATTTATTTGCATGTCTTCGGGGACATTTCCTCAATAGTGTATTACTTTATGTATAAGTAAAGTGAATCTTATTCTACGGTTATCAGTCATACTTTAGGTATGTTACTTAGCTTGTGTATTTCATCTGTTGGAGACATTTTTATTTTTGGAGTAATTTGTGATTTGTTCGTATTTTAGCTAATGAAATCTTTTCTTTTCCAACATAACCCAACGCCACATTTATATTTTGAGAATATAATTACTTTATAAGCAGTTAAATAGTTGATTATCTTTGTTAAGAACAGTTTCAGTTTACGAAACAAAGGTATATGTTTGTTAACTTTAGTCAATAAATTATAGGTTATCCTGGAAGATGTTTCCTAAGAAAGTATTAATTTGTTTTCCAGATATAATTTTATCTCCTATCGCGATATTTATATCACAAATTATTTCATTAGTTTTTCTAAACAATATCAAGCCCGTCGCCAGGGGGGCCGTGCCTTCACCTTCGGAGTTTGAATGGCCCCTTCACTAAATGTTTTGGGACCCTATTTTTCAAGTTTTAGAGCCCTTCAGAAAAAAGGCTTAGGGGCCCTAACTCCACAGAAAGGGACCCACCCTCTCAAATATTTTGGGCCCTTATTAAGGGATTTCTAGGGTCCATCATCTATCAAATTTGCTAGGTATCAGGTCGAGTGTACATGTCGTATAATGCAGTATTTATCATTAAACTTCCTTGTGAAGTGGCAAGAGACATGTTTTCTACATTTACTTCGTAAAAGTGGGTAATGGTCATTTTGTTGTTGTCTTAAAATATGGGCCCTGTTCGGTTGATGGGCCCCTGTTCAAATTGGTCCCCCCCCCTTTTAAATGACCTGGCGACGGGCCTGAATGTGTTTTTTCTGTATTCAGAGTAAGTCTGTTTGCCAATAACCAGTCAGTACATATTTTCGAGCCAGTGTTTGTTTTTTATTCTACATGTAGATTCTGAATAGTTTTGTCAAATATGAATAAAATTGTATCATCAGCAAACAACTTTAAATTTACTTTATCTCATAAAGTCTTAATATCATTTTTATATAGCAAGAATAAAAGGGTCCTACAACAAATCCTTGTGGTTCACCATAGTTATTGTTTGATTAAACATTGAATATTTCGGCATAAATTTTTCTGCCTGTTAAGTAACTTTTGAGGATAGCATTGAATGGTTCATTAATACCATACAATTTTAATTTTCTATCTTATTATACTGTATTTTTAACAAATTTACCGCTATATCAATTATAAACTGACCAATACGATTGGTCAATGCAGAACAGAAACAATGAATTTTAAACATTAATTTCGATGTATAATATATGATTTTAATGCAATTTCTAGAAATAAAACAAAAAATGACGTAAGTAATGTTTTAAACAGAAAATCGCGATTATTTCAGCAAGTAAGTTGACCGATTGACACCAAATTTGAAATGGCATCGTTTTTTAACGCAATAATGACGTGTATGAAAAATGAATTGAATCCAAGGAGAAGGTACACATCTGCATCAGCGTTATTTCCTCAGCGTATACCGACCGCCTAAATTCAATCATTTATAGTTTAGTTCTTTGTGTACGGTAGCGAATTCGTCAGCAGGTGGCAAATTAATGTCCGTTTGACTTGTATTTGTTTTCAGATTTGTTATAATTTTGAAAACGGTCTTTGACACACTCCTCTCGAAGGACTATTGGATGTTGACATATTGTCGATGTAACAAATTGGAATTTGATCGTAATCATATAGATTCATCCGAACAGCACCCTATCATCTTAGGACACAAAAAATATTAACGGCTTCCAGTGAAAATCAGTTTGAAACATTCAGTACTATTTGCGGTTCACAAATGTCTTCATAGTGATTCCTCTAACTGATTGATTGTCTGTTGCTCCATCTAATCACAAAGATATATATAGCGGACAGTGGCGTTTATTATCGCATTTAATATTGGACACAACATGTTATCTCAAATGAGCGCTAATATAACAACCACAAGAAGCAAACATACAGTATTCAGTCATGTTGCCCTTGACTTTGATAATAGTTAATCATTCGGACTCATGACGCCGTTGTTGCCACGATATCTCCCTTATCTCATCCACGACCATACTTTTCCCTTCGTCGACAATAACGTCCCCGAGCTGGGTAAAGTTTGCTGACAAGACTGGTCTTTCACGCGGCCTTTTCCTGCTTTCTCAACATCCATTCGAACGGTTTCAGATATGGGGCTCTGTGGAACTCAATTAAGAAGGAAAGTGTTACTTTCCTCGATTCAATTTTTCCCAATGCGCGCCGTGTGAACAGGATGGATCACAGTCTTCTTGAAAAACATTCTCTTTGCATTTGTCTATGTATTCCTCGGCCTTATGTTTATTGGAGTATTTGTGCAAGGAGTCAATTTAATCACCACTGGCAGAACTCTAGACCGTGCATGACTGACCCACCGGAATACAGCAATCTTTCTTCCTTTGAGAGCCAGATCCGTCGGCTTGGGACAATGTGAAGCGCGACTCATCGGACCACATTGCCCTATTCCAATCCTCAGGGGATCAGTTTTTCCTTTCCTGCACCATTTCAATCAAAGTAGGCGATTATTCTCGGAGAACTGCGGCTTTCGAAGTGCTGCATGACCAAATATTTCCATTTGATGGAGCTTTCTTTAAACAGTTCGCGTGGACACTGTCGTCATCGTCAAAGAGAATGTGCGTGTCACATTCAAAACAGAATAAAATGTTGTCGGTCCTTCTTCACAATTCGACACAATTTTCTCATATCACAGTCACTATTTGTAAAGTTCTTCCAACTCGTTGTCTTATACAGCTGGGTGGTGTCATTTACTGGGGAATTTCGATACCACTCAATCAGCAACCGATTAAAATACATAGCTGAAAGTCGCCTTACTTCCAAAGCATCATTACCAATGATTGAAGATATTCAACTCTAATATCTCTATATAGTGTATAAAGTAGAGTCTGTCTGTCTGTCTGTCTGTCTGTGTGTGTATCTGGGCATCAATATCAGTGTTGAGCGGGGTTGATCCCATAGCAAAACTATGGGCGGATTTGGAATCAATAGATTCCTGTGGATGTTTTTACATGGTTTGAAATACATTTTTTATTAATAACTAGCAGAGGGTACCCGCGTTGCTGGGCAATAGAATAGTCCGGTCCCCCATTTTCGGGGGTACACTGCAACTTTTGTTTTATGAAATTTTCTGTGGGAGACTTTCTTCTGCCCGAAACGACCATTTCACACCGTTTAAAGCCTCCTTGACCTCGACCCCGATCTCGGAGGTCGACCTCGCCCTCCATGTTACCCGCAGGGTTGAGGGGGTCACCAATGCAAAGTTTCGGATTGCTGGCACCAACGGTCCGGCCGCCTTCTGCCCGAAACGGCCATTTCACACAGTTTTTAACCTCCTTGACCTCTACCCTGACCCCTTGACCTTGACCCCAACCTCGGAGATCGACCTCCCCCCCTATGTTACCCACAGGGCTAAGGGGTCACCCATGCAAAATTTCGGGTCGCTGGCACCAACGGTCCGGCCGCCCACCCGGAACACACATACATACACACACAGACAACTTGACAAATATATATGTCTAACAGAGGGTATCCGCGTTCCTGGGCAATAGAATAGTCCGGCCTCCCACTTTTGTTTCATGAAATTTTCTGTCGGAGGCTTCCTACTGCCCGAAACGGCCATACAAAGATATCATTCCTATATATTATTACTGTAGCGTCAAGGATTGACTTTTCCTAGAGTAAGTTGCCCCTCGCCATTGACTGGGTTTTTAAAAAAAATTCGTCTATCGATAGACTGTAGCCGTTTGCCTGCTTATGGTGCGTAGAATTGTAGTAACCTGGTTTTTAAAAAAAATTGTCGATCGATAGACTGTAGCTGTTTGCTGCTTTTAATGCGTAGAACTGTAGTAACCTGTGCGGTTATAACTTCGAGGAGGATCTACTTCCGCCGTTTACCCGCGCTTCATTGGAAGATATCCACTTATGTATTTCTGTTCCCGGGTCATTTCAGGCGTTTTGGGGAAAATTGTCCAGGTCTCGTAGCTTGAGTGGCCGAAAGTGACGATTTGCGACCTAGGGTGGCCTCGGAGGTCGCATCTGACCTAGTGCAGTCTCTCATTTTCGGGGTGGCCTGCAACTTTTGTTTTTTGAAATTTTCTGTGGGAGGCTTCCTACTGCCCGAAACGGCCATTTCACACCATTTTTAGCCTCCTTGACTTCGACTCCGACCTTGGAGGTCGACCTCGCCCCCCTATGTTACCCACAGGGCTGAGGGGGTCAACCATCCAATGTTTCGGGTCGCTGGCACCAACGGTTCGGCCGCCTTCTGCCCGAAACGGCCATTTCACACCGTTTTTAGACTCCTTGACATCTACCCTAACCCTTCGACCTTGACCCCGACCTCGGAGGTCGACCTAGCCCCCCCTATGTTACCCTCAGGGCTGAGGGGGTCACTCATGCAAAATTTCAAGTTGCTGACACCAACGGTCCGGCCGCCCACCCGGAACACACACACAGACAACTTGACAAATATATATAAGAAGATTGCGCTGTAACTATAAATCAAAGCATATGCAAAAGAGTTGAACTACGTATAGCCTAATAAAGTAGGCTAGTTCCAAAAGCTGTATAAGCAAAGACAAAAATATCATATCATAGCTCCATCTCAGGAATTTTCACTGGG
>JAUYWV010124425.1:0-11531 GCA_032274565.1 Nematoplana nigrocapitula
GGTGTACTATACTACTACAGTCAAACGAGGAAATCGTACAACGCCACATTTTCGTCAACATCAAACGACATAGGATGTTTAATTGAAAAAATGTTTTTACTATTTCTAAAATTGCGACTTTTCGACAGCGTACATTGCATAAAAATTGGATCTATATTAGACTACATAATGTTCATTTATAATGATTTGAATAAAATGTTTATCTCACTGAAATTTGAATATTATCTCAGGCTTCGCCTTCGTGAGTAAACACACGTTCTCGTGATGTAATGTTTACGCCACTCGCGTTGCATTATGTACCATTATCTATTACATCTGTAAAATTACACCATTATATTTTTAATGTCATAATAAAAAGAGTTTCTTTCGTGACAAAAATAATAAAGCAGGGTTTTGGTGGGAATATTGGAAAGAAAAAAGAATATTAAGTAATTTGGTACAGAAATACAGTCCGGAAAATTTAGCGCAATTCATATGACGAAAAAATCGATGATTTAACGAAGTGAACAAAATTCGAGGTATCTTTGCTTCACGTATATCTCGCATTTATTTACATTATTGTTAGCTGGCTACAATGTGGAAGATGGACTAATTAGATGATTCAGACGTTTCTGTTATATTATTACAAGAAGAAATAAACCTATAAGTGATTTTGAGTTTGATTTGGAAGAATTCAACAATCTTTGCAATAGTCACGTGTCAAGGAATACTCAATATAGGCTCAAGTGGGTGTTCCAGATGTGTTTAATAATTGGCTAATTTCACGTAATAAACTTCATCCACTATCAAAATCACTGCGTCTGTCTGAAAAGCCAATAATTTCTGAATATTCTGAATATGTCATTCCTCTATTTGTTAATGAAGTGGAGAATTCGTCCGGCGGAACCTATCGGGCAAACACAATTTTCGAAATGGTTTAATGCATACAAGCCCATTTCAAAATGAACATTATGTGCTACAAATTCTTTTTCGACAAATATTTTGAGAATACCAAGAATGCGGTTGATAATGTGATGCGCAGATTACAAAGCGAAGAAAAAGGGTAAGTATTTTATGTTAGTTTGTGCCTATTTGTTCTGCTTAACGGTTTGTTGTAATGTTTAATTATAAATAGAGTTTTTCTCATTCTGAATTTTGAAATATAGGTCGGAGTTTTCAAACAGATTACAGTTATAGTCCTGATAAATATAATGGTAGTTTTCGATTTTTATATACTGTACTGCATAATCGAAAAGCTTTAGTCCAGTTTTCTATAATTCTGAAAAGTATAATGTTACATAGTATGGGGTGTTACGTAAGAAACGGCCGTTTTTCAAAAGCAACACAATGTATTTGTAAACAAAGTGTTGGCATATTTTACTAATAATAACATACTAAAGTCAAGCATAAGTTCCTGCATGGGCAATCACATCTTGACAATGTGCTTTCAGCTTCTCAAATTGTCATTGACTTGTTATTATTATTTCCTCATTGTTTATTGCAAGAGCTTCTTTGAGGTATTGTCGAAGATCGTCGGATATAGTATCAAGTGATGATCTGCTTCAATTAAGACTCCCACTTGCTCACTCAAATTTGTTCGATCGTCAGAAATGTGGTCGCCCGCTTCCTGGAACTCTCTCAAAGCTTACTCGACTCCCATCTCTGAACTCTTAGACAAGTGTTCACACTCGCCGTTCTGAGATGACGTCATCCCCCCCCAAGCATTGAATTTGATTCGACAAATTTCTGCTGCTGTTAACTTGTTTCTATGAAGAGTTTCAATAAGTAAATTAATGTTAAATTTGACGATGTAAATTATAATGGATTAATACATTTTTTTAAATTTGAAATTAGTAATGGGTTAATACGGTGTATCCTATGGTACGTAGTTTATCAAACTCATAGAGTATAGAAGATTAGATTTTTACTCTATGATAATGGCAGTAATGAAAATAAATATGACAATTTCAAACGGTCGTTTTTTACGTTACACTCTATAATACCGGACCTAGCCAATCATATTACCGGATTATCGTTTATTTTATAAACTGACAGTGAATTGGACCAAACTGTCTATTCCCGATTCCCGAAATTTTTGTTGCGTTGGAAGCGGTGTACATAAAGAACAAGAGACCTTCTCTAAAAATTGTGCCTTATCAAACAACAGTGATTTTGTTCTGCCTTAACGTTTTTTATAGTTAATGTACAACCCTGGTTTTGTTTTAATTGGCAATAAATAATTCTTTAAGCTTTGTGTAAAATTTCACTTTGACAATATCTATGTATTTTGCTCCTTTCTGATAACGGGAAAGGTCTCCCGAGAGAATAATTGCAGTAAAAAAACATTGACCAGATGTTTTCTAGCTCTCTTTATTATATTTTAACTTTGCTCACCCTCGACTTTGTAGGCAACAATTGTACAAGAAAAACCAAAATCAAGTTTTACACCCGTGAAATCATATATTAAATAATCCACTTTTGAGAGAAACATCCAATAGATAAAAAAAGACTTCTCTAACGCTCCTTCAGAGCCATGCGGATTGCCCGGGTTGGTGCGGCGAGTTCATCTAGCGGACCACTTTTTTATATATGAAAGTTTATACAAGTGAGGTCAATTTGCAATCATAGTGATTATTAGCTATCCGTCACATAGGGGCCGATGCATCACGTACGTACTTCCTCTGGCATAAAAGATGTCACCCGACCATCATTTTTCATACTCTCCCTATAAGTGACAGTCACTGCTAATCATGACATTTCGGACAAAGAAATAACATGTAACAATGCCTACTAATGATAAAAAACTCAAACCATAGAGTAATTAGTACATAGAGGTTCAACTCGAAGTAAATTAACAACTACACTTAAATTTCAATATATTTTTATCTTACATAGTGTAAAAAGAAGCATGATTTTTATCTATTAGTAATCCATAAAAATGCTTTTGTACGATGTACTACTTTTTGACTACCAGATATGAGTAGTATTTATATCTTTTCCGAATAATATAACCAAAGACTATTAATGACATTAAACTATGATATAGATCCATATAGAACCCTGTAAACCTGAGGGAATTCCATGAATCCATGAAACTAAAAAGTATGATTGGATGACGTCACGGAATTTCAACGCGCTACTGGCTGACAAGTGACGTCACACCCTAATCAAACAGAAACGAGGGCGTTGCGAGGGAATGCCCCTTCAACTAACATACAGATCCAAAACAAAGAAAACGAAGATGGAATGAGAGTGAATTAGTTATAGAAAAAATAAATGAAAATAGAGATTAAATCGATGCAAAATGACAACCTTAGGCACTGCATCTTTTACCTTTTCTCATCACAAATAAATGACACGTAAAAAGTTTCTAAATTAGATGGCGCCACCCTTCATTATACGCGTTTTAAAAACAAAACTTTACAGAATAATATATTATCCCGTGATAATATTTGATTATATACGATTGAATATTTTATATTAAGTTATTATATTAATGTTATGTGTATGTTTAGAGACTAATAATAATTTATCACTATTTTATTTTTTATATATGAGATAATCGAAAAACAAATCTGTTTTAGGAAAAAAACAATCACGCTCTTTGCGAAAACGTTTCGCTTTGTAAAAGCATCGATTACCGATCGTTGAGCGATCACAGGGTTTCAAACACTCCTAAACACTGAAACAGAAGAAGGGGGTGCCAATAAGAGGCACGCGAGTGGTTTACTAGGTCTTGGAAAACGCCCGCCGCTTGTGCCCCCTATATTCTGCTAGAGTTTCCCCTTTTACCTTTGTACAAATCTCTTGTGGCATCGACAACAAATGCGATTGAGACGAACATGGCGAAAATTTCCTCTGAAGACCTGAAAGATGAGACATAGGATAGGCTGGATATATGCGAAGTAACATGCAGGAAAGGGATCCATTTACCCTCCTTTCTTCTTTCAACTAAGAAACAAAAACTGATATACATAATACATTAGGAACGCACTCCTATTGAACAGAGAATACTGGCTCTTTATACAAGACTCACACAAAAAGAACAAACCTTATTTATCGAGTGCCCTGTTTTCCTAATAAAAATTATCAATAATAAATATCTTAAAAATCGCGTAAGTTGAAATGAAACGTTTTCAACACATTACTGTATAAAAATTGAATATGTACATATATACTGTATAGGTCTAATATGACATAAAATAATCGAACATTAATTATAATCTTGCGAAAAACATTTTACTTTACTTTTTTTTTCAGTTGACTTGCTTTCTTGGCAGATGTATTCACCTTTGTCGAATAATACAGGGTAGGCAAACGTCACACAATATAGGCCTATTAGTCAAAAGATAAATGCGTATTGCATTCTTAATAATTCCTTTTTACTGAGGCGTGACAATTGCCGCACACTGCATAGTGGCGGTCCGGACTTACACGACTTTTTCTGACTTAATTAGACCACGACACCGGTTTGCCAGTTTATCATAATATTAATAATACGACTTTTTCAATGAAAAATAAAAAAGAGTATACATACATACTGTACATAAACATTCATTACTTTCCCAGGAAGCAAGAGGCATCCCAAACTTGAAATGATTGTGCTAGCTATACCTCAATTATTATTTTTAATTTATTTTTTCAATTTTTGCACTCAGAAGAACTTTTACAATCATAAAACAAGTCGATGAATAACAAAAAAAATAGGACACATACAAATATGCAGATTGCTGTACAGAGTCCCACATCAGTTATTTTTCTAATATAATGAGTGTGCTTGAATCTGTATGTACAATTTATATACACTGAAAGTACAAACAAGGCAATGACTGGTTAGTTATACCAATAAATTAACACTCAGTGTAAAAACTCATCATATAGTCTTTAGAAAAAACAAAAAAGGTTTGCCCTTAAAATCTAAAATAAAAATTGGTAAACAATCAATTAACAGAGAAAGCACATACACAATTTTGAGGGTTCATATTACAAGGAAATTTGAAATGGGATGTGCACATTAACAAATTAGCCAAAAAGGTTAATAAACCAGTTCCGCTTTTTTTAGAACAGTAAAAGATTTTTAAATTACCAACAGATGTTAACAGTGTGTAAAGCTATTGTATTGTTTTCTCAAAGTTTAACTATGCAGTTGAACTAGTTGGTAACTGCAATAAATCTGAAATGCTCATTCTTCAGCATGCACAAAATATAATTCTAAAAACCATCCTAGCAGCGAAAATCAGAACATCTACTGAAATAAACTAAAAACACATCAAAAATAGAACTAAATTTAAAAGCTTCACTTTTCTATGAAAACTTTCTATCCTAATTAACTTAGGTCAACAACAGTTGAAAGTTTTATCATTAGAATAGTATTCTAAAACAATTAAATTAAGTATTTAAATATATATTTACTAAAAGGAAAAGAAATTTTTTGAAAATTATTGAGCATATTTATTCTATAATTTATGAACCTATAAAAAGTATTGTACATAGATTCAAGAATAAGAAATATAAGAAAATAAAAAGGAAAACTTTTAAAATGACTTTGTATACAACAATCTGCATTTTATGTTGTCTGTTGTCCTTTCTTGTTTGTTATTAATGATTGATTTCAAAAAAATTAATTATAATTAAAGCAAACTAGCAAGATCATCTATAGTTGTGGATGCCTCTGGTTTCCTGGACTGGTTGCATGATTTTTGTCTGTATTTCGTTTTCATTGTACATTTATGAGTGCCCTAAATAAATTATTATTATTGCAGGTACATAGCTAATAATTAAATATGTGGGATGGTTGAGCTGAGAATGGGAAAATGTATCTGATGCTTGGGAGGGGGGGGGGTACAGCATAAGCCTGGCAAACTTGAGGGTCGTATAATTGCTAAGGAAAAGTTCGTCTGTTCCAGAACCTACTTACGGGCCTGTAATCACTGTGTATACAACTTTGATCAACACTATGTGTAATAATGAAATGTTGTAAATATAGGATATTATGCTTTTTTATTTTCTCTCAATAATAATAAGAACTGTATTCTAAAAAATCAATATTAAACTCTTTTTATTTTATTAAATGTGAAGATAACTCTTTCTTGATGCTTTTGCTACTCCTGCTCTTAATTTTTACTGTCATCATAAGACTATTGCACGCATATATTTCTAAAACATCTTTCCTTCTTCTACTTAACTATCACAATAAGCTCTAGGGACTCATATTATTTTTGCTTTACTTCATTAATAAATGGAAATATGAAAACAGGGCGTTTAATTCGAATTACTCCTAGAGTGCGAGCGATTTTTATCGAAAAATATGTGTTTTTATGTTTTTTCAGTTAACCATTACCGTTCATTTATTTCTATCAATCTATGACGTAGCGCACGCTAATTGGCCCAAATCTTGGCCAAGCTTAAGATCAACTCAAGTTCATTCACAACTACAAAGATAGGTCGTTACTAGTGTTAGGGCCTACCAAAGTGAAAGATTTTGAAAGTGTTACAAATTTTTGCATTTCGCTAATTGCTTTTTTGCAAATTGTATGATTTGTTTAAAAAGAAATGGACTTATTTTTCAGTATAATATTTCTGTATAATATTTTAAATATTACCTCTATACATTTTAATGTAAAATAAAGCAAAAAAGTCGCAAAACTGTTAAGTGTTCCATTTTTCCCCGCTCTTCCCTTATATTCGTTCCAAACATTGTGTTAAACTCTTTAATATTTGTGGAAATGAAGCAATTTTTACTTAAAATACTACTGAAGACGATTAAAGTAGATTACAATATTATTGGTATAAAATAAGTTTCACCATGACCTAGATAGTATAACACTTTATTTTTCTATATTTAGACTGAAAGAATGTGAGACTCAAATATAACAGAAGTTAAATAGTGAAAAGCATTTTTTCTTTTTTTACAAAACAATTATACGGTAGAGAGAAAACAATGCTCAGGGATCGTTTTTGGTGGTAGCCAAATTTGTTCACGCAAACCGGCTTTGATTGTCAGAATGCAGTAAACGGGGTCATTGTTGTGCACAGTTCATCTTTGAATTGCAATCGCTGAGAATTTCGGTAGGCAGGAAGAGAATTGAAAGAACATACGGGAAAATGATGGCATGCCTTCCGCTGCATTTCCCCAAGAGAAATCTAAATATAATGCAGAGTTGGTGGGTGAACTGTATCGAAGGATACAATTTCCGATATGTCTCCGTGTATCTGTTGGAAAATGTTATACGTAGTAAAAAAGGGATAATTTTCTCAGAGCCAACATGAGTTCTGCAGTTTAACAACCTGGTATAAAATGTATTTCAAAACAAAATTATAAATAAGAAGGTAAGAATTATTCTGACATGTTTTAAATCAAAAATCAAAAAACAAAAACCATTTAATGTATGAAACTAAATGATTTGAAAAAAAGTAATATTTAATATAAAAAACAATTCGGTTTGAAATAGTTATTTTGAGCTAATTATTTATATTTTTAAATAGTATAAAAGGCAGATAAGAGGGACACATTTGGATATATAATAACTGTTTTTTTATTCGTTCATTATTTCCCTATGTTCGTAGTTTCCTGAATTCTCGGTTTTCTTCTCTCACTGTCCTGGTCTCCTCTGATAGTTCCACGCATTAGCTTTGCTGTTATATTTCTTGGTCCTCGATTCATCCTCTTTGCACCCTTGGCGTCAAGACTGAAGTTGTATACAAATTTACTTGCCCGGTGGATCAAACAAAGCACTTCTAATACTTGCGATTAACAAAGGGAGACCTGGCCAGCCGGATCAGGAGCACCGGGCATTTGCATCTAACAGCTTCGAAGCAGTTTTCTGTTATCTGTCGCTTAATAGTGAGTGGTCTTTGTATTAATGGCGCATCCATTTCCAATTATTTTCAACGTGTCTTTTTGAGTACAGTAATTTATGCTTTTCTTTAAAATATTTTAAAGCTTGATGATGATTATATTGAATTGCTGACCCCTTTTACTTTGTATGAAAGATGAGTACATTGTGTAGAACATTAGACAAATAAGCAATTTCATTCAAAAACCAAGTCCTTTCTATTCTCCGGCTAGATAGAGAATCACACGTTGTAAGAAAATAAAAAAAACAGAGTGTCTGTCAGTAGAATACGACAAAGATGTCTCATATCGCCAGTGTGTCTTTAACATGTCTGTGAAAAAATGATGACTGCAGCCCTTGATGTATTTGAGGATTACATTTGGCTCTACATGTTTGATGCGGAGAAGAGAAGATTAGAAATAGACGCTTCGCAGATGTCATTGACCTGTTGTCTTTAATTAGAAATCAATTTATAGATAATAAAACAACGAGACAGTGTCATGGCGCTTAGATTTGTGGGAAGACTAACACTGCTTATCATCACCGAACAACAAACCACCCTGGAACAAGTTGGAAGGTTCGAGCACCTTGGAGTAGAAAGCACTGATGACTGTCACTCCAAATATTGAAAAGAAAATCAAAGTTGTTTCAAATGAAATGCTTCAGTAAACTTCCTAACATCAGCGGAAAACCAAAAGACAAACAAGCACATCATGGAAAAGAGTGGTGAAATATGCAGAAGAGGTATACTAGATCCCTTTTTAAATATTGAAAATAAAGAAGGAAAGTTGAGAGAAAAGAGAGATAGGAAAAGATGGAAAAGATATTGGAATGTTTCATCATTATCGCCCGGGTGCACCCGAATTCATGGCCGGCGCCCTCCATAACCCCTGTTCATCCTCAAACTTTGCGGCTCGGCTATTGAAGAAGGGTTGCGTATATAGTCCAGGGTTGGTCGGTTGCCACAACAGAGTAAAAGCGGCAGGTTCTGCTTATCTGAAACAGTGTCCGACGAGGCTCGATCAGCGAGCCCTGATGGTGTCTGTCACAGAGACTTCCGTACGACTCTTTATTGGTAATGTGTTTCCACCTATTGATTTTTTGGGCATATCGTTGCGTAGGAGACGGGTGTAGCAGTAATCGATTTCATCCCCTACTGATTTAGTCAGAGTTCAAGTTTCAAAATACGCAGAATAGTATTCTTTGGGTTGTCTTCTATGTTGTTATACATGAAACAGGTCTTGGATTCAGTGATGTGGAGGCCTACTTTGTTTGAAGTGTTTACATGCAACCTAACGTCATAAACGAGTCGCGAAGTTGAACGGAGGAGGAGAAGTTTTGAGGTACTTTTGCTCTAAGATACGTCTCAAGTTTTCTCACAAAATAAACTCAGAAAGACTGTGGAAATCCCAAGAACAAAATATCACAAAACGATAATAGACCATTTTCAAAGCAAAATCTATTAACAAAAAACATGTCTACCACAAACTTCATTGCTATGTCTAGCATGAATCAAACGGTTGAAAATTACTTAAATTATAATGATCTATATATTTGTTTTGAATGATGCGTTATTTTTCTAATACATCTACTTATAAATAGGTCTTGGATATGTGTGTGTGTTTGTTCGCTATCTTCTTCTACATTGTTAACGCTATCATCCCGACTAAGGTATCATTCAACACAGAATATTACTGGGCAAGTCATAGTCAATTTTTCCCAGTGATCGGATCATCGTAGCTACTATGGTGGTACGAAAATCTCTTCTCGAATAAGGAGTATTCCCAGGAATTTGAATTCTGCAGTAGGTAATTGCTGCATTTCAAATCAATATATAGTATACTTACAGAATACTGTATTTGAATACTAGAGTAGCTGCTAACTGCGAAGCTAAATCAATATAGTACAGATGAAGAGTCTTAAGAACGAAATAGAATCTGAAAACTGTTTCTCCTTAGTATGTTTTTTAAAGTTTGTTTGTTTGATGTTTGTCAGTTTTGTTACATTGATGAATGGTAGCGCGTGCGTAACACTTTGATGCATGATTGTTTCCCACCCGTATATGGCGTGGGTACTACGCCAAAAGCAGATTCATGTACTACTTATAAATAGGTGTTGGCTAGGTGTGTGGGTTTGTTTGTTCTTTATCTTCTTCATCATTCGTAACGCTATCCCCCCGACTAAGGCACCATTCGACGCAGAATTGCACTGGTCAACTCAGAGTCAAAGTTTCCCAGTGATCGGACCATCGTAGTTACCATGGCGGGACGAAAACCATCCTCGAATAACAGTCAAATTTAGGATTTTTAAGGCTATTTAGTTAAATCAATTTATATAGTTAAAATCAATTTTCTCCTTCGAATAAGTTTACAAACTCCCTCCACTTTGCAATAAAGCGAGATCACAATGGAAAGGTTCGTAATGTTGTTTACAAAGAGATACTTTAAATGTTACGTTATGTTGATGGATGTTTGCCTATAGTTGCAATAACAATCATGCCTTTTAATAATTGTGTTATGTCTATGGACTAAGTTGCTTAAATATAAATGTTTTTCTTTAATTTCTCAGTATTATTCTAATGAATAAATCGGTCTGAATAGGGTATCTTTGAATTCTTTTGGACTTTGGGACGGACATAGGCCTCTTAGCAAAAAATAATTGCTCAGTAATGTTTTTTGGCAAACGAAGCTGCAATTGCTTTCTAGTATATTACACGACTACATGATTACAATGATTTATAACTACTTTAATTGCTAAAGTTATACCTAATAAACGGATATGGAATGGATAGGTACTAATTACATTTATATAATAGTATTATTGTCAGTTGGATAATATTGTCACGAAAAGATGGTATGTACACAGTACACAGTCATGTAACTAGCTAAAGTAATTACTGTTTGACATATGTTATACGAAGATATGTTTTAATCTTTCGAAGAGAGGAGAAGGTGGGCTCAGCCTCGCACGTTGTTGCTTTCAAGACTGAATGAAGACGCAGAACTTCGCAGAGGTAGGGCATGTAAGTGCTGCCTGAGCCATCATGTTTGGCAACTTCATGAAGCTATGAAAGCTCATGACGGACGGTTTCGAGCGACTTTTCTCTGGGTAGGTCTGACTTGTAAAATTCGTCGCCTGTGGCAGGCTGTCGGTACCTGGTACACACAATGTCTCCTCCAGTGTGGCTAGACGCGCCAACTCCTCCCCGTGGGATAGCGGTGGAAAATCGATTTGACAGCAGTTTTGAACAGAGTCTCGTAGAGTTGAGTGTACTGGGCACTGTCAGATGACGCCTGTGTACGCGCGTTGTACATACAATGTATGTATTAAAATAGGGGTACAAAATTACTTTTTTTCAGTTACGGGTGGGCCCTCCAGGTATTTAGAAAGTTCGGCGCCCATGAGCAAATGTATCACAAAATATTAAGAGCAGAAAACTTGGAAGCATCGACTAACACAGTACATAAATATGTTGATGGGAAGTCATATATATTCATGTGGAAACAGTGACAATAGATTTGGATATTAATAAGCAGAAAAACGGATTTCGTAAAATCTTTGATTACAGCGTTTTGAGCAGGACAAACTGCCGCGCAACCTCAATATTTTTTCGTTATTATTAGAAGACAGGTGCAGCGTAAAAGATTTTTCTTCGAAAGGTAACGTCCATATAATTGCTTGCATAAGTTATTACTCAACTGGTTTAGTTTATTGTAC
>JAUYWV010124436.1:0-11528 GCA_032274565.1 Nematoplana nigrocapitula
CCCAGAAAGAGGTAAAGATGCATCCAATGATACGACGGCCCTTACACTCAAGCCAGGGACTGTCTGATGACGGCTTCATGTACACCCACGAATAGGTAGAGATGCATCCAATGATATGACGGCCTTTACACTCAAGCCAGGGACTGTCTGATGACAGCTTCCTGTAAGCCCAGAAAGAGGTAAAGATGCATCCAATGATACGACGGCCCTTACACTCAAGCCAGGGACTGTCTGATGACGGCTTCCAGTACGCCCACGAAGAGGTAGAGATGCATCCAACGATACGACGACGGCCCTTACACTCAGCCAGGGACTGACTGATGATGGCTTCCCGTACGCCCACAAAGAGGTAGAGATAAGAAGATTTTTCGGGGGGCACACCGAATCTATACAAAGCCTAGAGGTGTCTGGCGAAGACTTTGACCCACATTTAGGTTAATATATGAGTTCTAATACTTTCTTACTGATTGCATGCATTGTACAGTGCCAGCCCCGATAACTGGCCAACACCCTATCCGGGCGAAACAAATTTGTCCAGCATCCAAAACACATTATTCAAGCCCGGTTCACAATGCTCTGTAAATACAGATGTGTGCCAGTGTTTACAGGTGTGCTGATCGATAAGTGTGTAACTTTGTTTCCAAAAATGTCACCCAGATGCCTAACGCATGTGTAAAGACGCGAGTTTGAATTTTGCTCAATTCGCTCTGTGTACACAGGGTGCTTCTTTGTTTTGACTGGTTGCCGTCAATATAATCCTCATTGATTTTTTTACTTGACTTGTGAATTGTGGTCATATAAATAGACTATACAGTATAAGTTTGTATACTCAATGATTGTGGCTCTAGTTGATAAATCGTGATGGATAAAAGAGCTAAACGAATTTTCAGTGACATTTTATTAACGGAAGTACAGAAATATCCCAATTTGTACACTGTGTCGTCGGAAGAGTTCAAGAACGCAGACTTGGGCTAATTTTATTGAGAGCAACCCGCCACGAGAAACAGAAGGGTTATTATTAGGCGCTCTTGTGTGGTGAAATCGGCTGACTTTGTGTAAATTTTATCAAGTCTTATTCGATAATATTTTATAAATTAGTCGAAGATTTGACCCATTCGTAGATCTCTGAAGTACATCTCGTCTCATTTGACTCCAAATGAGGCAGAAATTGTTCGAATTCACTGAGCTCCACCTGCCGTTGGAAGGCCTGACCTTGTCACCATCGGCGAGGTCGTTTTCTCTTCATAATAATGTAAAGAGAAGCCACCGCAACTGCTGTAGCTGCAATAACAGCCGATTTCCTGATCTTTTCGGAGCAAACCACACGTCTGTGTACACAGAGCATTATGAAACGGTTGATGTATACCTCTGTAAAAATAACAGATGTGTTCACATTTGTAAACACAGGTCTGTGTTTACAGAGCGTTGTGAACCGGGTTATGGATCCCAGTGTGTGTGTGTGGGGGGGGCCCATCCTATGTCAACTTTTTTAAAATTTTCCGAAATGCATTTCTTTATATTATGTTAATTTCTTTAAAAATATAAATTTGAAGAAGGTGGACACCTATGCTGTGGTTTTCCAAAGGCCTTGACCGTGTAGCGTTTAATCAAATGTATTAAATACTATACTACTTCCGTCGTGTTGAAACTGGATATTGATACTTTGGTGGTTTAATACAAACCTATAGTGTACATATTTCGCACATTTTTCTTCAGTTTCAGCATCGTTGCCTTCTGCATACAGACGTTTTATTTACTTTCTCATTACATTCGGCTATCACATTACACGTGATTCTACAGTTAGAATGTACCATGCAATTCAATAGAAATTTCCCCAGAACTGTCTTATCATATATTAGAAGCAGCGTCTATAGATAACTAACTGCATATAACAGACTAATGCCAATTCTTTAAGTTTATAAATAAAGCAATACACGTGAGTCGCATCATATGTATATCTACTCGCGCCATCCACACTTCTACCTCACATTTCCTATAGGTGAAAAAAACGCCTCATCACCAGTACCTCCGCTGTTATGCACGCGAATTTCACTCGACTAGTTATGCGACCAAATCATGCATAAAAATGTGAACACCTGTCAGTTATGGCTTATAAATTATATATACCAAGTAGCGATAAGAAATATTATGCAACATGGACTTTTATAGAATTAGAACACACTTGCTCTCTCTCTCTCTCCCTCACACACACACACACACACACACATACAGACAGAAATACACACATTGTTTCCCTCTTTCATTCGCCTTTTTTCGCTCTTTTCCCCTCCCTACTCAAATTCCGATAGCTCAGTGTCCCCCAAAACAAGACAAATCAGTCAGTATAACACCCGTGACTTTTAGCTTACCTCCAAAGAGTGATTGTTATAAATGGCGTCATTGATATTATTTTCTTGAAAGACAACAAGACTCAATAGGGAATATTGCTAAATAATTGCTTTGTAGCTTTCACACATGCCTGAGGATATACTGTACTGTATATCTTAATATAAATCCACGTGATTCTGAGGAGCAACATTCCCACTTAACCTCATCCAACCAAACAAGGACAGAAGCTTTATATGGCGACAGAGAAGCTAGTGAATTTAGTGTCTAACAACGCAGTCCTGTATGTCACAAATTAGAATGCGTTTATACAGCTCACAAAGCAATTTTTCAAAGCAAAAAACGCAAGGAAGACAGAGGTAATGTCTACCACAGAAATCAGAGTTATGCGCGAATTTAACCCCATGCCACACCTATAAGCATAACACCGAATTCCGGCGAGTACAAATATTTATCAAGTGATGGCAAATTCGATGGGTAGGTATAGACACACCAGCAAGTTAGAAAGAGCAGCCAACTCGAGTGCATACGACAGATTGATAGATTGCACAGACTATGTAGGTAACCTCTACTCAATCCACTTCAGAATATTTAGGTATACGCGACAAGCACTACACAGTCAAACCATCGTCCCCACAATTCGCCAACTAAATCTACAACCCTGCACAACAGCAGATCCGCATATGCACGCTCACAATGTCTGCAGGACAAGTAGGTAAAAAGCAAACTTCAGAGTCTTGCTCGAACAGAAAAAGAGCTCACCAACGACAGACAAACAAAATAACACTATATATAGGAATGGACTGCCAAGTACAAGCCAACTACAATATACGTATAAAAAGTCTGCCATTTCCCTTTGAAACTGCTTTGATTTTGTAGACCGTTCTATTTTCAAGTTTCCACACATTGGCCTAGATTAATAATTCTCCACTCACTCTGCCAAGACAATGTACATAGTGGGTCAGTCGTTTGGGGAGAATAATGGACCCATGATTCCTCCCTTCTTCCTATCTCCATCTCGCTTGCTCTCATCACAAACTCTCTCTTTAATAAATGGCAATTCACCTGCTTGCGACCCCACTTTACATATCACATCCAAAAGGTCTCATCAACCTCCGAAGACTAACTTCATCGTTTAACACCTTCGCTTCCATGGTCACTCTCTCCTATTAGCATGCTATTTTGTTTACTTCCTCGTGTCCCTATTGCAGTGAGTCCCCTCAGGACTTCCCACACCTTATCCCTCACTATCAAATCGAGTCCTTTCGAAACTCTCAGCACCTCACATATTTTACCTCCAGTTGCACCCGGTCAGGGATGCTCAGATGCTCGTCTCGTTCGTTCATTCGTTTATTACTCCTGGTCGACTCCCTGTCGAAGTGGCGTCGCCAGATTAATCTAGTGACTGTAGCTCCAGGACACCGATAGCCCTCAGAAATCGGACTGTCAACTCGTCATCCTGCAGGTCTTCCTCCTTCATCTCGAGACCGAAGACCATTCTTCTCTTCCTCTCCCATTTGGGGCATTTGAGCTGCAAGTGTCCCGTACTCTCCGCTTCCTCCTCGCACCTCGCCCCCTCACATCCTGCCTTCTCGCATACATTCTACACACCCGCTGGTTGAACTAGGGCGTACCGGCGGGAGCTAGATTGAGCTTTGTGGTCCGTCAGATGCTCCGGCTCGTCTGGTGATAGTGGCGCCTCATCTTCTGGGTAATCCCACCACGACAAGCACCAGCACCAATGAGCACCATGCAGTCGCCTTCTCATTCCGAGGGTGTCCTGATCCGGAAGGCAAATTGGTACGTTCTCTGGGGGCTCCTACAGCTTATACTTTCCTTTATCTCCCCCTCTCTTTCCCTTCTTTTTTATTTCCTCTCTCATTCTTCTCTCTCTCTCTTTTTTCTCCTCTGTCATCTCTCTCTCGTTCCTTTCATTTCTCTTTCCCTACCTTTTACTTCTTTCTTTTCTGTCTCCTCTATCTGTCTTTTCTGTTTCCTCAAAGAGGCTGGGACGCTGACGCGGCCCCTTTGCCAAGAATTACATCAACAACGAGCACCAATGAAAACAATAAGGAGAAAGAAAACTAGAAATTGAATGGGAGCCGGGGGTTACATCAGAAGTACCTTACACAGCATCGAACACAAAACAGAGATGATACAGCTTCTATAGAAGCCAGGGAAATAGGTATGCCATATACAAGACTCTCACTTTTAACTAAGTACCAAAAACAGAAGAGCTTGTCTCGCCTATGTGTACGCATCCGGAGGAAAACAAACTGGACAAAAGACTATTTCATTTGTTCTGGCGCTAATCGTATCGGATGCAGTAGTTCCAGCCAGATATATGAGAAGTCAGAAAATCCGCATTACTCACCCGCACATTCAGCACATTGACAAGTTCCCTCAGAGCGCCCGCATCGCAGGTGATATTCTGACTGGTGCCCGAAGTCGCTCGCGGCGGTTGGGTCATATAGAGCAGGTACTTGCCGTTCGGTTCGGCCGGATCGCCAGTCACTTCGTAGGGCCATTCGATGATGAGACGCGATGAAGGGATCATGCTGTCCTCCAACGGGTTGGCCACCTGCACGGTAGAGGAGAGGGCATCAAGAGAACACCTGACAAATATTGGAACCTCTACTGGACTATCCAACCCCCAACCTCATTCTTTGCACAGCACCTTGGCGCATTTTCGGTCATGGTGGTGATTAACCAAAAAGTATGTTGGGCTCTGAGTTCCTAATCAATGTTCATATAGAGGTAGCGCTCGTCGGTAATCCAGATACTGTACTTATATTTTCATATCCTTACAAAATCTAAAAAACGCTTTTATATAACTACTGTGTTGGTAATTAAATCTTTCACTCAATGTGTAAAACCAAAGCTTTAACAGAGCTTTGTAGAACGAAAGATTAGTAATACTGCATTTCATACTTAAACAAAACTAAGGATAGTGTTTGTCCATTAAAACCGACAAACAAGAGGTCTTCAATTTAAAGAAAATATTTCAACCTAAAACATTATCTACTTCGTTACACTTTTACATCAGATTAATCCTTTCACAAACAATTCAGACTCTCATCCCAAATCTTATCCAACTTCAATCAAGGCAACAGACAGAGAAAAGGTAGGTGGAACATTAATGTCCTTCCTCGTCTCAGGTAACCGATTCAGCAAAGAAAATTTAATCAAAAGAGAGATACGGAGTTGGAGTTGGAGAGAGGAGGCCGAAAAACCGAATGGTTTTCTCATTAAGCGCTCCAGCTATACAAATACAAAAGATGATTGCGTTCGTTCTGGTGAAAATGCTCAGATTCACGTGGATAAATGTGCCCTTGATTTTGATCAGACAGGGAAAAACGCAGAACTAAAAAGTTTCTTGGATAAAATCGATCAAATCAGTCAGGCATGGTCCCGCATGTAAGCGGAAACACAGGCGATGTATAAACACGCAGAACGGACTAGGTATATACTAAGAACACAGTAATTAGGACAATTTAAGCGATGTATGACGCCCCACAGTTGAATAAGTGTCTATTGAGAGTTGGGTTGGCTGCTTTGATCCGTAATGCCTCTCTGACCGACAGTTCAAAGTCAGCAATTCAGAATTTGAAACAATTCTGATGGGGGAACGTTAGCACAACTTGAACACTGATTAACGCCAGAATTTGTTGATGTATGCTCCTTGATCCTTGTAGCCAGATGTTTATAATAACGGCATTCGTTATTCTTTTTTGCTCAAATTTATTTTTGAAAAATGTCTCCACCCTCCCTGAACTGTATCATGAATTGGCACGAAGGAGTTCCATTCAAGTTCAAGTGTTCAGAAGATTCGAAAAGGAGGCCACGCGACGAATAAGACTGCTGAATCACCTCGTATTTTTGGAAAAATGTCTCCAATATGGTTCGATCCCCAAATTTTTGCCTTTTAAAGTACCGTTAAATGCTGTTTTTAAATCTTCTAATGTAAAAGCATTCCAATTTCGTCTGCTGTATAATCAATATCAAAAATGTAAAAAATATATTCAAATTGTGTCTCTAAAAGATATTCTGAACTTATATCCCAGCTTAAATCTAACCTTTCTCTGATCTCTGCTGCAGTTTTCTAAATTATGTCATCTCCTGTCTCGTAGAATTGATAAACTTGATGCCTCCTTACACATCTACTCACTTCAATAAACTGTCTTCTTTATGGCTTAAACATCGTATCTCTTTATTAAACACACCTTTATGGGTTGACCTTCAGTTAATATAAAAAAAATATTTATGTTCTCATGTCTAACTGTACTGATTTATATAAGAGCGTTAGGGTTATATTTACATGTAACAAGGTGTCTGCTTATTTTTCAAATAAAGATGTTACTCCAAAAATCTTTAAAGCTATGGTGGTTTATAAATTCAGTTGTCTGGATGATCCAGACATTTCCTACATAGGAAAAACGAAAAGACACCTGGCTACAAGGATCAAGGAGCATACATCAACAAATTCTGGCGTTAATCCTCATCTTTTACAGTGTTCGAGTGTACTAACGCTCCCCCATCAAAATTGTTTCAAATTCTGGATTGCTGTAGCTCTAACTTTGAACTGTCGGTCAGAGAGGCATTACGGATCAAACCAGCCAACCCAACTCTCAACAGACACTTACTCAACTGTGGGGCGTCGTACACGCTTAAATTGTCCTAATTACTGTGTTCTTGTCTGTTTTAATTGGTTATTTTCTTGATGGACTATACTAAAGTTACGGCTGGCTAGTCTTCAGACAAATTAGCTAGCTTCATAATTCTCTATTTAAAACCACTATGTGCTCGACGTTGTGAGGATAAAAAAAATTGCCGAGTAGTTGATTCTATATGTATACGCATATCAGTTGAGTCTGACCTGTTAGTGACACTGTCAACCCAAGAAACAAAGAGAAGAGGAACGGTGTGGTTTGGAATTTAAATGCAAATAACACTACATACAGCAGCCAGCGGCCAGCGAAAAAATTACTGCACAATAGACAGCATTTGACGATAAGAACTGATCTGAATGAATGTACAAGGATGTTTAGAATAGGAACGTTTCACGAAAACCACCGAACTAAATAATGTAAATTCTGTGAACAGGACTGATGCGAATTTCTTGACCAACTTGTTCTCGTGCAGGGTTTGATCAACTTACACAAGATTGTTGAAACACATATGTCATCAAAACACTAACAATTTTTGTTTTTTTAAAAATAGTCATCCTATCTTTTGAATTTTTAAATAAAAACAGGACGCATACTGCTTTTCAGGAACAATCTATGTCAGAAGTAAAAATATTTTATTTACTTTTTAAATTACTTGAATCTCTATTGTTGCAATTCACTGCTGGGCAAAGCTAAACATTTTGTAGTTTATCCCTAAAAATAGCGATTGTTTACATTTTACAAAGAAAATTTGAACAAAATAGGTAATTTACGCACAAATTTAGAGGAGTGACATGGTCGTGGTTGAAACTCTTTGCTTTTCTGAACGTCATTTATTTGTTTTATGGGCCTATACTTGATAGCAGCAGAAATGTCGGACTTGGTCATATTATTCGCCCACTGCGCGCACCAAAGCACTTTAGTGCCATGTCAGGATTTGCGGAAAAGTTATAGACTTTATGACTCTATAGGATTTGCTGTTAGTGATGAAGTAGGCGGCATACAACTTTTCCACAGATATTATTAGCTCGCTACAAAATAGAAAATATAGACTGCTGACGTGCTGACGTGTGTGTGTGACGCTCCCGTATTTTCCGGATTTCTTGAGTTCTGTTGCGATATTCGTTGTCGGACTTTGTGTCATTCGCTTCGTCGTGTTGTTGGCCATCTGTTTCTGTTGTTATTTCTGGTAAGAGTTTTCGTTTTCTTTGACTTTTTTCGTGTTTTCCCTCCAAAGTGTTGCTTTTTAGCGGTATTGATTGATTTCCGCAGTTGATCCTAAGTTTCTAAGTATTGATTCTTCCTATTGCAACCTATTCGTTGATTTGTGCTCTGCTCTTTCATGGCGTCTGATAGTCAAACCGCTATGGCTGGTAAGACTCGTTCTAAATCTACCGATGATTTAATGAGTAATGCTTCTGATAGTGTATGGCTTAAGAATGACCAAGAAATCAATAAAATGTCGGCGGCAAAATTAAAGCAATTTGTTATTTCTGAGCGTGATAAAAAGAGAGGTTCCGAGCCGATTTTATCGGAGTATTCTGACACCAGTGTATTAACAGTAAATACTTTTCGTGCTATTTTAAGAAAGGAGCTAGATGCTGAATTTTCTCGATTATCCGCTAGTTTTTCTGATCGTCTTAGTGCTTTAGAAGCTGAAAATGAGCAGTTGAAAGGTCACTTACATACTCTACTAAAAGATAAAGAAATAAGAGATAATAAAGGGAGATTGATGAATCTAATTTTTCAAGGAGTGCCGGAAGGCTCTAACAGTGGAGATAATACTAGTTCTGATTTGGTATCGGTCAAACAAATTGTTGATCATTTAGCTGATGGCAATGCCACTAATTTACAAGTCTCCCGTTTGGGCAAACGAGATGCTAACACATCTCGTCCTCGGCCAGTGAAAGTAACTTTCACCGATGTTAGCAAACGCTCCTCTATTTTGCAAAAGGCAAAAAGGCTTCGTGAGAGCGATCGGTTCAAACATATTTTCATTAATCCAGATGAGACTCTGTGTACAAGGAAAGAACAAGCGAGACTTCGAAAGGAGTTCAAAAGACTGAAGCAAGACCCAAGTAATCAAAATCGGTCTGTTAAGTTGGAGAGAGGACAAATAATGGTTGATGACAATGTAGTCGATCGATTTGACCTTAAACATCAGTTTGTTAATCAGCATGACTGACCCTCTGTTTCATTCTGTTCTTCGTTCACTAATTCTTGTTTACCCTCTTCTACAAAACCCTCGAATGTTAAATTGACAACTGATTTTTTTAGACTTGGTCTTCAGAATGTTCGTTCTATGTATTCTCCTGGTAAGACTGCTAGAATCGTTAGTGAACTTTTGTTTTACAACCTAGACATTTTTGTTCTTACGGAGACATGGCATCGATACGATACCGATTTGCCTCTTAAAGAGTTGAGTATTCATGGTTATCTGGCTCATTTTTTCAAACGTCCTTCTGGTCGTATTGGCGGTGGCATTGGTGTCCTGTACAAGAATTTTCTAAAATCTTCAATTGTGTCTATGACTCTCTTTGACTCTTTTGAGCACGCCACTATTACTTTCAGTTACTCCTCTTATAACTTTTCACTGTCTATTATCTATCGTCCTCCTTCCTCATCATTTTCTGTGTTTCTTAATGATTTTGAAGACTTTCTAGCAAACCTGTGTGATACACATAATCATATTATTTTGGGTGACTTTAATGTTCATGTCGATGACATTGATAATGCTAATACTCGTTTATTTATGCAGCTTCTTGGTCAATTTGATTTCGTTCAGCACATTATTGGTCCTACTCATGTTGCCGGTCATACTCTCGATTTGGTTTTGTCTCGCTGTGATGATAATCTTGTTTGCTCTTCTTCGGTTCACGATCTTGGCTTGAGTGACCACTCCTTTGTTCTGTGTGAGTTACCTTCATGCAATCCGCCGCTGGTACAGAAAGCTCTACTAACTTACCGTCGATGGAAATCTTTGGACATCTCTTCGTTTTATTCTGATTTATCGGATTTATTGTTCAATAACAACACGCTTACTACTGCTGATACTACTTCTTCAGTTCATCATCTCGTTTGTGAATATAACTCATGTATACGCGGTGTTGTGGACAAGTGTGTTCCTCTTGTCTCTCGCACCGTGATGCACCGACCTTCTACTCCGTGGTACTCTCGCGAAATCATCCTGGCTAAACGTGTTCGTCGAAGGCTGGAAAAGAAGTGGAGGTTATCCCGTACTTCTACTGACAGGGATGCTTTTATACTCCAAAGAAATATCGTTTCTGCTCTTGTTTCTCGCGCTAAATCTTCTTTTTACGATGGAATCATCTCCCAATCATCTTCGTCAAGGTCTCTATGGAACTCTTTAAATTCTATTCTGCATCGCAAGTCATCTGTATGTTTGCCAACTTGTGATCCCTCCGATTGTGCTACGAATTTTAGAAATCATTTTGACTCTAAAATTCGTCGGATTCGCGATGGAATTCCTTCTGGTTGTTTGCAAGAAGAAAAACGTATTTGCAGGGACATCTCCTTTTCGTCGTTTGCACCCATTTCAGTCGAAAAGGTAGACAAGTTGATTGCTTCTGCTAAACCCACGACGTGTGCATTAGATCCTCTACTGACATCTTATGTTAAATTTTTTCATTTTGACTTTGCTATTTTATTCACCAATATTATTAATGTATCTTTATCATCAGGCATTTTTCCTGATTCTGAGAAGTGTGCTGTAATTACACCACTTATTAAGAAGTATGGCCTTGATGGTGATGTTTATGCCAACTATAGGCCGGTTTCTGGTCTTTCTTTTTTATCTAAGTTAATCGAACGTGTTGTCTCTATTCAAACTCAATGTTATTTAGACAGGCATAATTTGTTGTCCCCATTTCAGTCGGGATATCGTGCCAATTTTTCTACTGAAACTGTTTTGTTGCGTCTTTATAATCACCTTTGTATTGCTATTGATTCTGGCCGTTCATGTGTAGTAATGCAGTTGGATCTTAGTTCGGCATTCGATACTGTTGATCATAGTATTATTTTGGAGCGTCTCCGAGTACGCTTTGGATTTTGTGACACTGTCCTTTCTTGGTTTAAATCCTATCTTTCTAATCGTTCTCAATATGTGTGTGTTAAGGGCTCCGTCAGTGATAAGTCCTTAATTTACTGTGGTGTTCCCCAGGGTTCGGTTTTAGGGCCTCTTTTGTACTCTCTGTATACTACCCCCATTTCCGACATTATTTCTCTGTACGATTTACATCATTTAATTTATGCTGATGATTCCAATATTTATGTTGAATTTAACTATGATGATATGGATCTTTACATGGAGAAGATTGGGCGTTGTCTTTTACATCTTTCGGACTGGTTTTCTTGTAACATGTTGAAGCTTAATCATGATAAAACAAATTTCTTTTTTTGTGCACCTAGAAATGTGATTAATGATGATTTTGTAAATTTTCCCATTGATAATATGTTTTTTCAGCCTCTTGATATTATTAATTGTTTGGGTGTTCT
>JAUYWV010124447.1:0-11528 GCA_032274565.1 Nematoplana nigrocapitula
TGATTGGTTGATTTTACTGGAATTCCCTCATAACGCTTTACATACGTGTAACATATTAGGAGTGTTCTGTCTACCTACAGTATATTGAAGTCTTTGGTGATAACAGAGAACAACGGTGCGTTTCTAAAAAATGCAACATAAAATATACTGACAGAATTAAAACGTCTCCCATTGAGAATATACGATTGATAAAAAATCATATTTATGGTGACACGCGGTACATCTACATTAATTACGATGATCTAGGTTCCTACCGTATACCAGGCTTTAGTTTATCCTACTCGATTGTGTTAATCTATAATAGTGGATGTTTCTCTTGGTCTGTGTGTCTGGACAAAATGTGTCATAAAATAGTATCTACTCTTTTTCAAGTGATTCCAAGTACTGATCGGGCGAATTGGTAACTGGGATCAACATGTGACACTATCACATTTAAAAAATGAAATCTTTGGAACCATTGATGGGGATGGAGGAATTCTTACCAGCCTATGTCACTCCAAGAGCATAGGTGGTATAAAATACTTTACTCTCCGTGAATGTTGGCTCTAATAAGCCAGTCCTTTTGAAACCTGGGCTCATGCGCCCATCTTGACTTTTTACGTAACAAACAGACAACGGGAAATATCTTGTAGATAGTTTTCTGTGAATTAAAATTTTCACTTTGGTCATTGTCAAATTGAAAAGTATAGTGCGTAAACAGCACCTATATACTCTAATTTAAACCACACACTTGCGATAACGATTGAATATACATAGCTCAAGGAACCACCGTTGTGGATCCTTGTCTTGAGTTTGCTGGTCTACGAGATCACATCTGCATCCTGTTCTTTCAAGATAATGTCATACTTGAAAAAGGAGTGCCATTTTCCGATCCACTCAAATGTGCACACAGCGCAGAGGGTAATGCATGCACGAAGTTTCAGCAGTTCTAAACGATGCGAACCAAGCAAGATTAAACCATCTGACCATTATGTTGAAGAGGTTATAGGAGTGAATTGAGCTCAACGCTTTCCAAGTGGAAGACATTTATCACGAATTCCTATCGAGATTTCGCAGTCACCGGCTCCAAATGTTTTGCCAAGTTTAGTACTGCCTGCACTGTACTACATTCTGTATAGCTTGTGTTAAAGATGGTAAAGATAAACGGCTATCTAATGGCACATTATGTCAACATACTTTTATATATTATCATATTGCATTTTTATACCTTATCAAAGTATTGCTGTGTGTTTATTATTATTGATGGATCCGGAGAAGTACTATAGTGTTGAAATGTTTTTTAATAACAACGGACCAATAATATACACGATTTAGAAAATAGAAATCTTGATTACAAAAATGGCAACTTTTGAGAAGTATTCGACGCTATGCTGGTATTTGCATGTAAGTTTAGTGAGATCTTTGTTTGTCTATAAATATAGCGCATTTACTGTACAGTGAATAATTGTCTTCGTTAATGTTAATTATCTGAAATGTTCTAGCATGGGAATGTCATTAAAATATTTATCACAATCTTGGTTGTCATTCTTTCTTTTTAAGCTTCGTTACTAATTGTTATTTTCAAATTATTGGCTATTTAAGCGGTTCCTGCAGGACAATATGACTTTGCAAACCGAAACCACGAAGTTGAAGTCTATTTTCCGTAAACCTAGGGTATTTAATTTTATTTAAATCAGGTTGCGATAAACCAGACAATTTGTTGTGGATTATAGCGTATAGGCTTTCAGTCATACGAAATTAATTCAGCGAGTAATCCTATATATATAGACTTGTGAAGGCCGCAAAAAAGCATCGCCTTATCGAGAATACTACTGAAACGCTTATAGCAGTGAGTAGTATCAGGAGGATTGGACGGCGCAGATTCCACATCGTTAATTGCAAAGAAGTTTAGCCTATATTTTATAGATTTTATCCAATAGACTCATAAATTTATCCAAAGATTGCATAGGTTGAATTTGGCTATATATACGAGTATAGCAGATGATATATATACGGAAAATAAATGTAATGTTTTGAAACTCTAAGAAGTCTTCTTAGTACTGCACCATAATTAAAGCGTAAACGCGCGTTGGTTTGCAAATAATAAACAGCTTATTTTGTAAAGTAAAGGCGTAAATCAGTGTCCGTTGTTATTTGAAATAGCGGCTAGTTTGACTATGTATACGAATTTTCCTTCGTTTCTATTCTATATAAGGTTTAGGCAAAACTATTGTCACTCACGAACAAACGTACACTCTTCTATCGACCATGCTGCACTGCATGTTTCAATGTAGCAAGTCTACAATTCCTTTCGAACTAATAAGTTAGTAGAGTTAGTGAAGTTCTTGGAAGCAGAAGCTGTGAAATGATAACGAATAGTACTTCCTCTTTTCTGCGTCACTCAAAACTGGCAACATTGTAAAAAGAAAATCGTGACGTAATGTACCCATACCCATAGGCCTTACAGAGAGAGAAAAGAGTAAATAATTAATAAATACATATATCTCATATGTATAGCGTTATTATACAAATAGAATGTTTACAGATCAAATGAAAACAGCGCTATACATGCCAAGAAACAAACTTATAATTCAATGAAAAAATGGCTTTATAATTTCAAAATGATAGGAAACAGGAAAATGATCAAACAATCGCGGCTTTCCATTGACCGGATAACAGCCCACACCTAATTGATCATGGTGCAGCCATGTCTGAAATGTGTAATCGATTACATTTATCTGTCCGGTTCTGCACTGGACTGCCCGTCTCTATGTCCACAGCAACTACAAAGTCGGCAGTCGCATTCAGTTGAAAGAGATTGTGTGTATGTGTGTTAGATAGACAGAAAGAGGGAGTACAGAAAGGTACGTAGTGGGTGCTCGCGAAGGGACTTCAGAGAGAGCCACTGAGCCGCTGATCTGACCTTGAGTAGATAGGGCCGGTCAGCCAGGTCAGTTAGCGGCGAAAGCGCGGGATGGCGTTGTAGAGAAAGTTCTCCCAGGGCTGCATCGGCTGCTCTCCCTGTTCGATCCACCGCTTCCGGTAGCGTTGGAATTCGTTGTTCAAGCCGAAGAAGTCGAGATAGTTCTTCTTCCAAAAATTACCGTCCGCTGCTGAGCTGGTGGGGAAAACGACGTTGTCGTGGGCTAAGATCCCGCCAACGTCGCCTTCGGAGTGGTGCGACAGGACGGCTGGTTTGGCGAGTACGAGATCTAGCAGAGTCAGAAGTGTGCCAGCACTCAGTACCAGAAGGGTCACTTTCATCCTGCGGTTGGGCTTCTCTCGCTTTGTGCGCGTCGCAAAGAAAACGTTGAACGAACAGGAACGAACGCAGTGATTTGCTTCTCGATTATCGCTAGCATTTATGTGTTCAAACCAGACTAAACGCTTTCTGACTGGTTGGAGCTTTGACGAATAGGAAGCGACTTCTGAATGGTTACTTCTTTGTCTCTTTCCCAGACGCTTTCTTATGAGTCTCAAAGCAAGAGCTACGGCCTGTGTGTGTACCAATACGAATGTTTTCCTCTTCCAAATATCCCTGCATGACTATACATAAACACCTTAGAAATCGATGACCGATATTGATACCAGTCGCCAACTCACCCGGTCATTAGTTACTGTATAATCATCAGAAAGACAATCAGGCTATTTTATGCCACTTTAGTCCAGAGACACAGACCAACAGAAACATCCACTATTTTAGATCAACACAATTGAGTAGTAAATCAAAGCCTGGAAAGGAAGGAACACAGGTAATCGTTAAAGTTGTACCGCGTGTCTTATAAATACCTAATGTTTATTTTCTATCAATCGTGTAATAGGAGAATGGGCAGAAAAACGAAAGAAAAATGAGATGAAAATGAAAAAGAAGTTATCAGTAGAAACCCGAATTAGGAAAAAAGGGGCAGGTTAGTCCCGTCTCTATGTGCAAATGTGTTGTCCGGGATGGGAGCCTCGCAGGGGCATATACACACCGCCGTAGACTCGATGCTCCTTGGGCGTCTTTGTCGTGACAAGTTTTTCGTCTTTGCTCATATGTCCAGCGAACCTAATCTGGGTGAGGCATACAAGCCAATATAGTACGCCTACAAAAGGAGAAGTTTCCGACCTGATGCCGGATGTTTATGGCCATTTGGGGCCTGGACGTTGGTGCGTAAGAACAAATCAACCAACCATGACAGAACATAAAGATCAGCAATTTCATCATGGGAGTGAAAATATTAATACAAAAGCGAACACAAATAAATGCTAATGTAGGTGGATAATTGGTATAACTACCTTGAATTTGTGATCGGTTCAATTACGGATTTGCTATACAATATATAGTTTTTGAAGTCAGGAAAGAGTAGGCAGTTGACTATCATAACGTGAGAGTTTAGAAAAAATACATCTGAAAAATCTGAAAGCGTTTCTGTAACGAGTACAACCAGAAATAAATACAATTAATAACCCTGAAGTACAAACGCGAATTTTAAAGAGGGGTCAAAATTGTAGTTGTGCTACAATAAGTAGTTTCATCACTGAAAACACCACCTGACATTTATCAGAGTTGGAGAGGCGAATAATATTCCGCCTGGCATGGCGACCTACGTGGAATATAAGTTCAATTAATAGGCCTACTTCCATGTTACCTTTACTTTTACGCAGATGTTCGTTAACGGTTGACCGACAGTAAATGTGTGCATTGGTTATACGCCAACAGGGCTGTACCGCACCCCAAAAATAGAATGTTAGTACAATGCGCACACATTTAAATTTAAATGCTACACGATGTTTAAAACCATTTAGAACTGCTAATAGGTTCATTGAGCGCTACAAAACATATATTCACTCGACTAAGTAACTCCAAGTATATATACAAACTACAAAGTCATCCTCAATAAGAAGTACGAAAACGTATAAAATGTTGTTTGTGTTATGATCTAACTCTACAAAATATAATCCTAATATTTAAATACACGCGGGTTTTATACTAACTTAAAAGAATAATGACAACGAAGTGCAACATCGCAGCGTTAGCGCGTCCTTGTGAAAGTTGAATCTCCGGTTGGTAAGCAATCGCTGCTATTTAAAGATTTATGCAACACTGATAATTTGGAAATTTATATTACATTATATTAACATTACCGTTATTAATATAACAAAGTTAAGCTGTGTTGATTACACAACGACACAAATAGTTTTTCCGTTAGCTAATGCAGACCGACTAACTTCGGTTGATTTGTTAGATTTAGTTCAGATATAGTTATGATTTAGTTCTGTGTGTTTTTGTTGACATCGGCCATGGGTGATTGTCTAAAGTAATTAGACTTGTTAAGATTGCTACAGTACTGTCATTTCTGGCATGTTGACATTTTGCATAAATACGTACTATAATAAAAAATGAATACTAATCAATAAAATTATGAAAATCTCTTCTACCGAAAACCTTTCCTTGCTCATGGAACACCTGTACAACTTGGTGAGAATCAACCTATGCATCTGTACGCTGACTCTGCGATAGTATTACTTTCACCGTTTGCAATTCGGTTATTCCTTGGTAGGGTCCGACAGAGCCGGGGGGCCGCTCACAATTTCATTCGTTTGATGGATAGGAATCCGAGAATTCCTTGACGTGTATGTAGTGCATAAAGGAACACTACCTGAAAACTTGATAACAAACTGCAATGGCACATTATCAGATAACATTTTAATTTTGCATAATGTCGTGACCCACTGTGGGGCACATCTTTGGCATCAATATTGGAAAATGATTTACTTCTGTGTGTCTTTGTTGACATCGGCCATGGGTGATTGTCTAAAGTAATTGGACTTGTTAGGATTGCTACATTACTGTCATTTTCTGGCAGGTTGACATTATGCATATATACGTACTATAATAAAACATGAATACTAATCAATAAAATTATGAAAATCTCTTCTACCGAAAACCATTTCTTGCACGTTGAACACCTGTATAACTTGGTGAGAATTAACCTATGCATCTGCACGCTGATTGTGCGATAGTAATACTTTCACCATTTGCAATTCGGTTATTCCTTGGTTGGTCCGACAGAAAAGAAAAGTGACAGAAATATGAAAAGTCCCTGAACCTCAAGTTGCTGCGTCTTTTATTTAAAAAATACCAGTAAAAACAAAAGAGCGCGGGCCGATTCGCCCCCCCCCCGGGTATGATAGGGTTAAGAATGAACGCAGAGTAAGAACGTACAGACAGGGCAGAGTGAAGGAAGAGAAAGAGAGAGGCTTGACGAAGGAAAAGATTTAACAAATAGAAGGACTAATGAGGGAAAACCACTATATATAGAGACTTCTCAGAAACATCAGATTTAGTCATGAAACAAATTAAAATTGAGCCTGCATGGATCGAACAAGAAACAGTGTGTATGCTAAATGACTTATAATAGATTCCATGGCCGTCACTAGTCTTATCTGGAATGTCGAACCTCCATGATGTAATGCACCGCCGCGAGGTTCCGCATAGATCATCTGCGTGATTGCGTGCCAACTCAGGTGAAAGTATGTCAGTCAATCGGGAGCAAGAGATTCATTCCATCCAAATTAAATCGGCTATAATGACTATAACAAGTCTTTCGCGTAGTAGGTATAGACCTTTCCGTTCTGTGCAGTGTGGCAGGTATGGACCCCACCGCTCTGAATAGGGAGGTAAGTATGGACCCCACCTCACTTTATAGCGAGGAAGGTATGGACCCCACCTCACTTTGTAGCGAGGTAGGAATGGGGTCCACCGCTCTGTTTAACGAAGTAGGTATTGACCCCACCGCTCTGTATAGTGAGGTAGCTACGTACCACACCTCACTTTATAGCGAGGTAGGTATGTGTCTCATTGCTCTGTATAGCGAGGAAGGATGTCTCTCACGGCTCTGTATAGCGAGGTATGCATGTGTCTCACCGCTCTATATAGCGAGGTTAGTAAGTGTCTCTCCGCTCTCTATAGTGAGGTAGGTATGTGTCTCACCGCTCTGAATAGCGAGGCAGGCATGTGTCTCACTGCTCTGTATAGCGAGGTAGTATGTATCTCATTCGCTCTGTATAACCAGGTATGCATATGTCTCAGCGCTCTGAATAGCGAAGAATGCATGTGTCTCACCGCTCTGTATAGCCAGGTAGGTATGGAGCCCACTTCACTTTATAGCGAGGTAGGTATGGGGTCCATTGCTCTGTTTAACGAAGTAGGTGTTTGCCCCGCCGCTCTGTATGGTGAGGTAGCTATGTACCACACCTCACTGTATAGAGAGGTAGGTATTGGGTCCACTGCTCTGATTATCGAAGTAGGTATTGACCCCACCACTGTATAGTGAGGTAGCTATGTACCACACCTCACTTTATAGCGAGGTAGGTATGTGTTTCACCGCTCTGTATAGCGAGGTAGGTATGTGTCTCATTGCTCTATATAGCGAGGTAGGATGTCTCTCACGGCTCTGTATAGCGAGGTATGCATATGTCTCACCGCTCTGTAAAGTGAGGTAAGTATGTGACTCACCGCTCTCTATAGCGAGGTAGGTATGTGTCTCACCGCTCTGTATAGCGAGAGAGGCCTGTGTCTCACCGCTCTGTATAGCGAGGTATGCATGTGTCTCACCGCTCTGTTTAGCGAGGTGGCTATGTACCACACCTCTCGTCATAGCGAGGTAGGTATGGGTATTGGTATTGTTTGAGCGTTGCGTATATTTCAGAGCTTACTAAACTAAAGGAAGATGACATAACTATACTTCCAAAAGGAAAGCGACTGTTAGAGCTAAAAGATCGAAGGCCGACCCTGCTTGCCAATGACATTCGTTTATTCTCACACCAAACCCGAATCAGACTTTATGTGCCATTAGTAGGTCGCATAATTATTTATAATTACCGGTCACTGCATTCAACAAGGTTAAGCGACAATTCAGAAGTATTTAAAAAACGTTAAAAAATGTACTTGGTGTAAATAAAATGGGCCGTATGTCTGAATAAATTGCACGGCTATCCAGGCAGTATTGTATGAATTAAGAACCAAGAGAGGAAGAGAGAGATTGAGAATGAACGCAGAGCAAGAACGTACAGACAGGGCAGAGTGAAGGACGAGAAAGAGAGATGCTTGACGAAGGAAAAGAATTAACAAATAGAAGGACTAATGAGTGAAAAGCACTATATCTAGAGACTTCTCAGAAACATCAGATTTAGTCATGAAACAAATTAAAATTGAGCCTGCATGGATCGAACAAGAAACAGTGTGTATGCTAAATGACTTATAATAGATTCCATGGCCGTCACTAGTCTTATCTGGAATGTCGAACCTCCATGATGTAATGCACCGCCGCGAGGTTCCGCATAGATCATCTGCGTGATTGCGTGCCAACTCAGGTGAAAGTATGTCAGTCAATCGGGAGCAAGAGATTCATTCCATCCAAATTAAATCGGCTATAATGACTATAACAAGTCTTTCGCGTAGTAGGTATAGACCTTTCCGTTCTGTGCAGTGTGGCAGGTATGGACCCCACCGCTCTGAATAGGGAGGTAAGTATGGACCCCACCTCACTTTATAGCGAGGAAGGTATGGACCCCACCTCACTTTGTAGCGAGGTAGGAATGGGGTCCACCGCTCTGTTTAACGAAGTAGGTATTGACCCCACCGCTCTGTATAGTGAGGTAGCTACGTACCACACCTCACTTTATAGCGAGGTAGGTATGTGTCTCATTGCTCTGTATAGCGAGGAAGGATGTCTCTCACGGCTCTGTATAGCGAGGTATGCATGTGTCTCACCGCTCTATATAGCGAGGTTAGTAAGTGTCTCTCCGCTCTCTATAGTGAGGTAGGTATGTGTCTCACCGCTCTGAATAGCGAGGCAGGCATGTGTCTCACTGCTCTGTATAGCGAGGTAGTATGTATCTCATTCGCTCTGTATAACCAGGTATGCATATGTCTCAGCGCTCTGAATAGCGAAGAATGCATGTGTCTCACCGCTCTGTATAGCCAGGTAGGTATGGAGCCCACTTCACTTTATAGCGAGGTAGGTATGGGGTCCATTGCTCTGTTTAACGAAGTAGGTGTTTGCCCCGCCGCTCTGTATGGTGAGGTAGCTATGTACCACACCTCACTGTATAGAGAGGTAGGTATTGGGTCCACTGCTCTGATTATCGAAGTAGGTATTGACCCCACCACTGTATAGTGAGGTAGCTATGTACCACACCTCACTTTATAGCGAGGTAGGTATGTGTTTCACCGCTCTGTATAGCGAGGTAGGTATGTGTCTCATTGCTCTGTATAGCGAGGTAGGATGTCTCTCACGGCTCTGTATAGCGAGGTATGCATGTGTCTCACCTCTCTGTATAGTTAGGTAAGTATGTGACTCACCGCTCTCTATAGCGAGGTAGGTATGTGTCTCACCGCTCTATATAGGGAGGGAGGCATGTGTCTCACCGCTCTGTATAGCGAGGTATGCATGTGTCTCACCGCTCTGTATAGTGAGGTAAGTATGTGACTCACCGCTCTCTATAGCGAGGTAGTTATGTGTCTCACCGCTCTATATAGCGAGGGAGGCATGTGTCTCACCGCTCTGTATAGCGAGGAATGCATGTGTCTCACCGGTCTGTATAGCGAGGTAGGTATGGGGTCCACCGCTCTGTTTAGCGAGGTAGGTATTGACTCCACCGCTCTGTATAGCAAGGTGGCTATGTACCACACCTCTCTGTATAGCGAGGTAGGTGTAGGTATTGGTATTGTTGGAGCGTTGCGTATATTTCAGAGCTTACTAGACTAAAGGAAGATGACATAACTATACTTCCAAAGGGAAAGCGTCTGTTAGAGCTGAAAGATCGAAGACCGACCCTGCTGGCCAATGACATTCGTTTATTCTTACACCAAACCCGAATCAGACTTTAGGTGCCATTAGTCGGTCGCACAATTATTTATAATTACCGGTCACTGCATTCAACAAGGTTAAGCGACAATTCAGAGGTATTTAAAAAACGTTAATAAAATCGGCATATACTTGGTGTAAATAAAATGGGCCGTATGTCTGAATAAATTGCACGGCTATCCATGCAGTATTGTATTAATTAGGAACAAAGAGAGGAAGAGAGAGTTTAAGAATGAACGCAGAGCAAGAACGTACAGACATGGCAGAGTGAAGGAAGAGAATGAGAGAGGCTTGACGAAGGAAAAGATTATCAGCTTTAGAAGATTTCGCATGAGACATTCGCTGGAGCTTAAGATTTATCGGAAGAGGATTGGTCTCGGAGGGGATGGTTTGCGCAGGAGATGCGAGAAGAAAAAGGAAAGGAATGAACACGTCCTTATAGAATGCCCTGCACGGAAAAGAGATTGAGGGATGAGGGAATAGTTGGGATGGCCAACTTGTGCCCAATGACCTATGAATCGTGAGTTCGTTTTTGATTTAGTTTGAAACACAAAACAAGAACAATGCACGCCTTGGAAGAAGGATTCAGTCTATATACCATGCGATATTCCAAAGAAGGACTAATGAGGGAAAAGCACTATATATCTAGAGACTTCTCAGAAACATCAGATTTACTCATGAAACAAATTAAAATTGAGCCTGCATGGATCGAACAAGGAACAGTGTGTATGCTAAATGACTTATAATAGATTGCATGGCCGTCACTTGTCTTATCTGCGAGTCGAACCTCCATGATGTAATGCACCGCGAGGTTCCGCATAGTTCAACTGCGTGAGTGCGTGCCAACTCAGGTGAAAGTATGTCAGCCAATCGGGAGCAAGAGATTCATTCAATCCAAATTAAATCGGCTATAATGACTAAAACCAGTCTTTCGCGTGAAGGAGGAACCAGTCATTTATAGGAAGACGGAGAGTATGCAACAAGTCATGAGCATGCATTATGCTGTATATATATTTGAACGGTAAGTCAAATCCTTGTTATTGAATGTATAGATGCTATAGATGCTTGTTCCCTGAGATGGTTGCCATTCTGATACGTCAGCTGATCCGATGTTCATAAGACGTTGAATCACTGCAGGAAAATTTAGCGTACTGTCGGAATCCTTCTCTCGGAATACTTTCCAAAGTGCCCTCTTTATAAATGAAAAATGTTGATTCAGACATTCAGCAAACGACGTCATTATATATTATCCGTCATAGAACAACGTGTGTACTGTATTTCACGGCATTTTCCTAAATTAATTCTCACTGTTAATTTGATTTGTTTGGTTGTCTGCTGATCGCAGTTGGTGCCCATTAGACTCAACTTTTTCCATGCTATGGTTGCCATTCTGATACGTCAGCTGATCCGATGTTCGTAAGACGTTGAATCACTGCAGGAAAATTTGTCGTACTCGGACACCTTCTCTCGAAAGTTTTTCCACAGTGTCATCTTTATAAGTAAAAAAGGTTGATTTAGACATTCGGCCAACGAAGTCAATATACAATGTCCGTCGTAGGCTGAGGTGAAGATCTATGCCGACTTTTTAATAAAAAAACTGGCCCAAATCTTTGTACAATCGATATCTGGCTGCATTACGGAGTTTATTTTGCAACACATCTATGATCATGGTGCCCATTTCTCCTTTGCTGTGGC
>JAUYWV010124458.1:0-11528 GCA_032274565.1 Nematoplana nigrocapitula
GAAATTACTCCATTTTTATCTAGTACAATTTCATTATAGAAATAGGCGCCGTGAGTGAAATTACCCTGTTTTATCTAGTACAACTTCATTATAGAAATAGGTGCCTTGAGTGAAATAACCTCATTTTATCTAGTGTAACTTTTTTTATCAAAATAGGCGCCACTATAGTAAAATAGGCGACCAAATCTCTGAGGAGGGGGGGTCCGGGCCCCTGGACCACCCCCTGGTTGCGCCACTGCGTCCTAATGTATACGAGTATAGTATACTGTATAAATTATGGAAAAAAGGCTGACCACGATTGGACAACAGCATACAAAGCTCTACAATATACGGGGGGAAACAAATCGTTCGTTATAACCGAAATGGAAATATCATGAATCCAATTTTGACAGCATCCCCACTTGTCTTACCCCAGTGCTGCTGATAAAGCACGCATGGGGGAGCAAAGAACAGCGGATGAGATTGACTGCTATCCTTGCCCCCTCCGACTGCTCTTCCGTCGTCCCCTTAGCGCGAGCAAACCGCGAGAGAATCTTTCCACAATCTAATTTGTCATTTCTGCCAATTCGCTTGTCCATTCTCAACTCTCTCTATGTGTATTGATTTTTATTTTATTCTTGTTTAAAGAACAAACCTTTCACTGATATATCATGTATGAGTATGACCACCATTTCAGCTTTGTCAATGCAAGAGCTGGTCTGAAATTAATGATTATGTATATTAAGGACATACTAGCACTATTCGATATCTTCCAGATGTAAATTTATTTCATTTCTGATAGTTTCATCAATTTTTCACTGTCTGATTAATACGAAAATTCTTTACGAGTATGGTAATTCTATCATATTTTTCATCGCAAGTCGTTTTACATAATTATGAGTTTGTATATGTTCTGTTATTTCCCCAACAAGACATATTCTCGGCAATTGTGTTCACTCACTTCAAAAGCTTGAAGAGAACAATGAAAATTAGAGATTAATATTTTGACACATTACCTAATCCCTTTCCAGCAAGAAATAAAATAATTCTTCCCAAGCTGAGATTAAAGTCAAACCCTATTGATGTTTTCTGCCTTCTTTCTTTAGCTTTCCTTCATTGCCATGTAGTCGTTGTAAATTCCTGGCCGAGGGAACGCATTAGTGACAACAACATCCCAGAGAAAATAGTGAGAGAGAAAATATAATGAGGAAGACAAGAGCGAGCGATAGAGAAAAGAGAAAAATCATCAGAGATCCCAAAGAATGCAGCAGTTTGCCTTCCGGACCAGGAAACCTCCTTCACGAGAAAAGCGGTTGCACGTGGACTTTTTTACTGTCCTTGCTAAACAAGTCGAGACCCGTTGCTGGCACGCCATGTCATCAAGAGGGTTCCTGGAAACCGTTTCAGAGGACCATCAAGGTTTGGGTATATTTTTCCATCGCTGATCCAACGTCTGTGGTCTGAATGTCAATTGTGTGTCCTATTGACCAGGCGGGGATCACCATAAGTCGCATACAAAATGGATTAGTCCAATTGGTGAATACCTGAGGGCATGTCACCAGTGAACGATTGTGTATACCAGGCCGGGTTCTTGATTTGGTCCGCGGGATCAGTAAGTTTGCCAATCCTTGCCATAGAGTATACAGCCTCACCGCGTCTCCATCTGCTGATAAACCAGCCATCCGTCTGCGTCCTTTATTTAACACTGCAGTATGGCAAACACTTGCAGTTGTTTAGATGTAATTAACAACAATCGATTTACCGAAACATAAAAGTCTAATTCTCAGATCTACAGTATGTCCAATTCGCACAACTAAACTCTCTCAGTTATTCAAACACCATTATAATTGGTTATTCTACTGTTTTAGACATACATACATAGTGTATTTCTACTCTATGGTTTTAGATTAAAATGTTAGAATGCTCTGCAATTTTAACACGGTTTCTCTGCGAACGAACTGCCTATTTACAAAAGGGGTGCGGATGGATAAACCCATCTATAATTAGAGAAATGTGGGTATGTATGTATGTCTGACCGGTATTTTTCTCCCAACTCTCTTGACGGATTGCATGCATGATGACTAAAAAAAAATGCTACGCCAATGGGTAACATGAGAAAATGCCCCCAAAAAACATGTTTTTGCAGCGATGCTAAAGCAATAGGCTGTAGGAATTTGAATTCTGCAGTAACCGATTGATTCAATGCTAAATCAAAAAAATTGAATTCTGCAGAATAAGCGATTATTGCAAAGCTAAATGAATCAACTAGGAGATTTATGCGATTACTAACGCTATACGCGTAATCCTACTTGTAGCTAGTAATGTGAGGGTGCTGCAGAATCAGGATTACTCCTACTACTAGAGGCAAATCTTATGACCTACAAACAGTGCAACTGAACGCTACTGCCAAACTAGTTTTTCAATTTAGTTTAATAATACCTTTTTGTTAACTGTTGACGAAGATGAGACGGGAGTACAAGATCTTCAGTGGAGGACAATATGAAAACTGTACTCACGACTGACTCCTTGGTTTGAAAGAAATATGATACAGTGCCCGTATATTATTAATTCTTTAAATTCAATATTACCTTAAATTCTGTATAGGAAAACACATACAGTAGGGTCGTTGTTTATGTACCCAGAATATGGTGACGATCTCTAAGCCATCAGACGACCTTTCGTGAATTTGTTCACGACTGCCTTCCCATATCTTCTGTCTTGGACGGTTATAAAAAAGGAGCTGTTGAGTGTCTTTGTCCTCTTCTGGAGGACGTCCTCGTCTCCTGTTTCTATTAATTTTCCCTAGCGTCACTGTTTTTTCCAAGTTATTTCCATCTCCGCGTGCCACATGTCCAAAACAGCTGCCTGGTCTTCCAATGTCCTCCAACACGTTCGTATTTGATCCCCAGCATTTTTCTCCAAGCCCACATCTCGAATGCTTCGATTGTTGTCCTCTCTTGTCTTTATGGTCCAGGACTCTGCCCCATAACTTACGATTGAGAAAACCAGTGAATTCATCAATATTATATTATTTTTCTTTATAATATAATATAATATATTATATAAACACAAAAAGCAAGGTTCGTTGTTCCCCTTTGTCTGGAAAACATATGTGGGGAGAACTGCCGCTTTCAATACCATTCTTTTAAACCTGTTAGGCAGACCGAATACCACAGCGTTTAACTTTTCTGCAGACTTCCGCAGAAAGGATTGCCGTTTTGACAGGTCATTAGCGAAGACAAGACGGGAAGACGCGGAGGCTTAGGTGCTTCTCCGCCATATATCATATCCGCAGATGATTAGACACGTGACACAAAATATCGCTGTCTTGTTCGACTCCTCCTAGTGTTCGAAGTTGTTAAGTTGCAAAGTTTGAATATACTGTAGGTAGCAGTTATAGCAAATGGATGACAGCACAAGTACCAAATACTGAGAGAGCAAAGGTATCTGAACAACAGCTGATAAAAGCCATGATCGCCAACGTCCTCACTGGACACGGTATTTAGAGAGAGAGAGAGAGAAAGAGTGGCATATTCCGCTATAATTAAATATCTGTTATTCGCCATATATTGTACAGTAGGTCTCGCTCGTAACTAACATGGTGACTACAACGGCAAACAAAAGGTAAACGAGATTATTTTGTCTAACTATAAATGTTATATAGTAATCACGGAAATGTATTGGATGCGCTTTTACATAAACTGTACCAGCGATCTGACTTTGCAGTCGGTTGTTTCAGAAAGGCGATGGATATCGCAATTGAGTGCAAAACGCCATCAGCGACCGTCGTATCGCAAATCATGAACCACGCCCGACCTGATTATCAGGATATTTCCCTGCAAGAGGTGAAAAGGAAGATCTCTCTCTCTTTCTCTCTCTGAATCCTCAAAGCGACTGGTGCATAAATCCTTGAATCCAGCACTCTCAACCCATCAGGTGTACTCCCTATCCTTGCCGGAACAACATCGGCTCGCATTCACAAAAATATGGACCTGTAGTCATCAATTCCAGGTTGAGACAGGCCTATCGTCGAGAACACCTTACGAGATGCGCTCTATTGCTATCTGTCCCAAAGTCTTCACGATGCTCTCATCACTCAGCAAGACTTGTTTCCTGTTGAACAGCTAATAGAAAATGCCGACTCAACGAATCTTGCCTGTTTCTGCTAACGGGTTTTGGCTTTATTCTGATGTTTCCTGTTACTCTTTCGGGTGTTTTCCCGTGGCCTGCACTTCTCGTTTTATTTTGGTTAACTCCTTTTGGGTATATTCTTTGTTTACCCCGGTTTTTTTTGCAAAGTTTTTGTGCATGCTCTGCTCATCTTTTTCTTACTTTCTGGACAATCAATTGCTCACCCCCGTGGCTCAGTATTCTCTTGTACTTTATATTGTCAATAAATACTACTACTACTACTACTACTATTTCATATCGGTGAGCCCCGATGGTTTCTGACACCTTGGAAAGGTATCCCTTATATATGCAACTCTTTATTAAAAATGTGTTGAATCCAATTGGTGTTTTAGGCATACCGGGTAAGACGGGTGTTAGCAGCTATCGTCTTTGTGTTCTAATGTTTTAGTCAGATTAAAAGATTCCGATCCATACAGTAGTATAGTATGCTTTCGACAGCGGCGAGAAAAAGAATTGAATTTTCAGTTAACGTGGTAACTCTGATTTCCAGATATCTAATTTGTACATTACTGTACAGGTCTATGCTACCCTTATCTTTGTATTTTCCCAAAATTATTGCTACTCCAGATCAAAAGTTTAAGAAGTACATTATGACTAATAAAATAAGTAGATCAACAATTATCATAGAACTTACAAATGAGGGACACATTAGAAAAAAAATCAAATATATAAAAAATAAAAAGTTCATCTGGCTATGACCAAATTAGTCCTAAGCTGCTAAAACTTACAACCACTGAATTTACCCATCACTCTGCAAACTCATCAATATGTCTAAAAATTGCCAAAAACAAACCAATATTTAAACAAGTTTCTAAAAGTGAAGCATCAAATTATAGACCTATCTCTCTTTTAACATCATTTAACAAAAATTTCAGAAAGTTTTATTTAAACAATTCACCAAATATATTGAGGAGAACCATTTTCTTTCCATTAAACAGTAGGGTTTTAGAAAATGTCACTGTTCAGTAGAGGCTTCGATATTTACATAGGATTATATATTGTCAAAAATATAAACGATAAACTCAAGGTATTAGGTATCTTTAGTGATCTACAGAAAGCTTTTGACAGCATTGGTTTAGACAATCTAACTGAAAAAATCACCATGGAATATCAGGACCATTTAAACATGTTTTGGAAAACTTTTTAAGAGCTAAAAATATTTACAGTAATAGGTAAAATTGAGTCCAAATTACTGCCTGTCGAATATGGTGTTTCCCAGGGCAGTGTTTTGGGGTCCCTTATTATATTTAATATAGAAAAATGATATCAGAGTCCTTACAAACAATATGGAACTTAAGCCTTTTGCAGATGACACAAATTTAGTCCTTACTGCAAAAATAATAGTGACCTAGAGTAAAAATCAAAGTCAAGTCATTAAAATTGTTAAATGATTGCATTGTATCAAATAGGTTAACCCTAAATATATAAAAAAATCACTACCTTATTTTCAGTAAAAAAGAGTCAACTCAAACAGAGCTAAAATTAAAAATTGGTGATAGTCATATTGCCCGGGTATATCGCACACTAAATGCCTAGACCTTACAATTCAACCAGAGCTTAACTGGGATATTCATGTAAATAAAATTATAACCTCGTCAAATAAGTACTTATATTTATTTTACAATATTAGAGGTTAGCTAAACAGTAAACAAAACATATTTTATTTGAAGCTGTGAATTTTTCAAAATATAATTATGTTTTCGAAATGTTTGGTAATTGTCGAAATATTTTCACGAATCAACTACAAATTACACAAAATAAACTACTGAACATTTTACACGGCCACAACTTAGACATACAGTAGTACTAATGATTTGCCACAACTTAGACATACAGTAGTATTAATGATTTGCCACAACTTAGACATGCAGTAGTACTAATGATTTGCCACAACTTAGACATACAGTAGTACTAATGATCTGCCACAACTTAGACATACAGTAGTACTGATGATTTGCATAAAAATCAGAAATACTAAAAGTATTTAGCAATTAATCTTTGACTGTTATTGCAGATTCATAAATTATGGCATCACAATGAAAAGGCCCCTGATGAATTTTAATCTATCGTACAAAAATTAAATCTATTCATGCCTATCCAACAAGGCAACTAACCATATGCACTTAAATTGCAAAAGCAAAAATTAAAAAAAAATTATTGATAGAACTGCCATCTATTTAAAGTAAATATTACAAAAGATTTTACTTCAAATTACTAACCGCGCGGAAAGAACGAGACTTTATCTTTAATTTTGTACTCTTCGGTTGCTCCAGTGAGATCTCGTTGCAAGCCTCTGCCATCCTTTTGGTGAGAAATTTTTTTAATTTGTATTTTATACGTATATTTTAAATTGACAAATGACATGGTACCTGTATTTGCATTTGTACATTTGTAGGTTTTTTTATTTTTAAACTCTCACTAATAGAATAAATTTTCTTCTGATTGATTATTATAATCAATTCTGCTTTACATTTTTCGTACCATTGTGCTCTGCAGTACATGCTTGATCCTTATAAAAAAACTAGCTTCATCCAAAATGTCGCGGTTCTTCTGTGTTGTCAAAGTGTCTAAATGCAACGGTTATATATGGACTGTGTGAAATAATTTCAAGAAAGAACAATATTAATAATAATTACGGGACCATGGCGTGAATCTAGAGTTAGAAATATGTGAAATTGGAAGAATTATTTGCATATTTTGTAATTCTTGAAGTAGCTCTTATGCCGAGAGGTTGTTATAAAAAGCGACAGAAGTGGCAGAAATGTCATGCTGATTATCTCCGATGCGTTAATTAGGGATGATTGTTTGACTATAGTTGAAGCGATGAAATTTACTTACAGAGCAAAAATTTTAATTTGTCGATTACAACTATCTGAAAAATTCATTTTGAACTTAAGCATTCCTTTCAGAGAATTAGTAGAATATACCATGCGACACCTTCAGAGTATTTATACAAACTAATCGAAGATCTTATGCCAAGTAGCTTGGGGACATTATTGAAAGAATTGGACTTCATCGACAAAGTTAGAGTCCTATGATTTTTACGAAAGGTCTAAGCAGAACAATAAAGTTAAAATGATTGTCGGTGCACTCAAATCATGGTAACATTTCTATAGTGAAACATAATTGGATGATCCGCAAAATGATATATTTACGGAATACATTCAATTTCCCGATTTCTATTTGCTATATGTTTAGTTCATAAATATATGTCTAGCACTTTTATTTATCTATCAAAATTTTACGCCAAAATTGATTAGTAATATGCCGACCATGAATGAAATCTCGCTCTTTTTGCTTGCTAACAACGATTGCAAATATGCCCTATTTTAAAGTAAAACATTTAACGGGCGTTCTTTCTTCGATTGCAAAATCCACATACATTAATTCAAAATAGTTTTCCGATGTCCGTATTGAATGCAATCTAGGCCAAATACATCGAGAAGTAATTAATATCACGTTTGGGTTAGAAGAACACAGATTGTTTGAATACTACTGCTATTTGTGTCATGAGGGAAAGCCAATTTGTCTTCTGTCAAAATACATTTTGTGTATAGAGTGGAAACCAATCGCCAATATATTGGCATATTTGCCAAAAATATCATTTACCATTACAAAATTAAAATTGCATTATATGTATATTGCACCACTAAAGTGGTTAACGTTTCAACAGCTGTACGAGCTATCAATGTTGAAATGTGAATGATAAAATTAACAAATTCACATTAAATAAACTGATAAAAAACAGAAACTACTTTTGTAGAAAATATTTTTAACTCATCACAACGAAAAATTAAATAAACACCAAACAGACATGTAAAAGTAATTACAGATACAGTAAAATCTGCGTAAAAATGATTTAAAATAATTAAAATACGACGTTGTCATTTGCTGTAATATAATTATTATTCTATAGACCTACCTTAAATATTAAGCTAAGTAATCTTTGTTTGCAGTTTTAGGTATATTTCAAATATTGATATTGCTATCTTTATTCAAATAAAACTCAAATAATAAGATTCTGTTTATGAAAGCTACAAAATGTGTAAAATAGACAGTCTAAGTGGGTTTTGGTAAACATTGTAATGCTGTTCAGGAAAAACTGATTTGAGCGAATTGCGAAGTTAGCGAAGAGATAATGAGATCAAAAGTTATGATGCTATATATAAAGTACGCCTACAAATAATCTACTCAACTATATATATGTATAAAAAACTATAAGTGTATTTACATTATTGAAACACTTCACTGATATCAATCAATTAATTATTTTGAATATTTTATATTGAAACATTTCGTGTAGCAGTTTTAGTTAGATAAACTTGATATTAAAATTTTGTATGATTTAGCAGCCTGGTACATTTATGAATAAAGCACATGAGCTTTAATATGTTCCTTGGACAAACATATTTTAACCTTTCATGTGATAACCGAGAGTATCCTCGGATAAATCACTTTAAAATATATACTGTTAAATTTAAAACTCTTGAAAGAACATTTTAAGGTAGAAACTTTCATCGCGACATGTAACATTGCAACAGTGCTGCCGAAGAATATAAAATTGATTTTGCTTGGAGGAAACAGCGAAAATCGGACCCATGTTTCTTCTCCTGATTCTCTGTCACTTATATGTAAAACTCTAAATACGACTAAGGTGGTACCACAATCATATCGATCATGATAAATATGGACATCATGGTCCCAGGAATATTTCATATCCCCTCCCACAAAATCTCCTGCAAAGTATCGATTATGCCAGTAGCTTGATACAAACTCCCAGAACTACGGCGAACAGGGACACTGACGTCACGACAACCACCAAAAGGCACAGACAGCGTCGTCGCCGTTGACGCACAACCGTCGCCGCGGCAGAATTGTCCTGATCGATGTCATGCTTGCAGGACAGCTCACTGACGTCGTCACTGTTCAGAGAGTTCAAGGAGCGAGTTCTCTCGTAGCGCGACATATCAAATTCGGGTTGTACGGTCCAAGGATTGATTCCGATGCTCGAATGGATATCGAGGATCATGTCCTTGATCGATTGGATCTCACGATGTAAGCATTCGAGATCTTCCCATTCGAGAGCTTGCCGTTGGTTGAGCTGACTAGTAGATTGAGCCCCGGCACCCCCGGTACACGTTCCGGTGCCATTCTCTGAATTAACCTGTCGCGTTTGACGAACGTTCAGATTGGAGTTCTGCTTGGACTCCCGGCTAGAACCGCAGAGCGATGGCCCAAACCCAATGCTCTTCAGATAGTTGGCACAAGGGTAGGGATCGATAAGGCCGGTACTGATAAGCGACATCGTATTGGGACGTTCCGGTGAGGCACAGATGGCCGCCGAGAAGTCTGTAATGAGGTCCGAGGTGCGGAGAAGTTGCTCACAGAAGCTTTCCAGACAGGAGCAGAAGATGAAAAATATTCGCTCAAACTCCTTTTGTATGTCGTTTTCGGGAGGGGGACTTTTCATTCGAGGAACTAGTTGATTTTTGCTCACCCGGGCTAATTCGTAGGCCCTTTTCCGAATGTGTTTAAGTTCGTTACGCAGGCTGTCGCTATCTTTCATGGTCCCCAAACAGAGTCCCAGAACGGTGTAGAGGGCGATGTGTCGCGAGAAGTCGCGAACGGTTTTCTCAATTTCACTTGCCTGTATGGGCTGGACTCGCTGCGGGTCGATGACGGTCTCATTCTCGCTTTGTGTGCACGAGGAGATCTGGATGGGACTAGTTGTGCGATTGTGCGACAGAGCACACATATCGTTTGTCATTCTGCAGGAAATTAGGCTAGTCCACAATAAAAAGCAATTGGAAGTGAAATATGAAGATTTTCTAAGCGTGAATAAATACAGATCACTCCCTCAATGGAGAATAGATTTGGTAATAACGAACAACAACAGTACGGTAAAATACAATCTGACATGGGATTGGCTAATTTTACCCACAAATCAGAATCAGACGAGTGGTCTTGTTTATATCACAGCTGACGCCGACGCAATTTCACTGTTTTCAAACTATGGCTGATATTTTAAGAGACGCGTTTCCATGGCAGCAGGATATATTGACTTTTAGTCCGTCTGAAAGAGCGAGGGAAAAGACAAATTAGCAGCACAGAGTTTTGGAAGATCTTACTCTGGTCATTTGAGGGGGGTAGGGAGGAGATGGGAATGGGGTAGAGTAGCGGAGTGTCAGAAAGATTTGCCAGGAGTGGTGGCTCTCATCCAACTCGATCATAGAGAGTATGCATATGATGCCTAAAGTAAAAGCGATTAAGAGATTAGCTGCAAAACTAATGGAAATTCACTTTATAAACCGCTTTGATTGTGTGTAGGATATACAGAAAGGCGAACGAAACCTATATTACTATATCACGAAAAATGCATACACTTTACCAAAACCCACTTTATCCATGCATACTAATCTCTCCACAGAGAGTTATGGTATTGTTCAATTTGCCTTTATAAACATACGCAACTATTTTTACTTCTAACATCTAAAGAGTCACTCAGGCATTGTACCATATAACCCTCCGTCTCTCTATATGGTTTATTCCTGTTTGTTCCTAGTGGTGCTGCTCTTTTAAATTAAATCTACAATTTCACTTCCTCTTTAATTGTGATCAGGGCCTCAGGAGAATTCAAAACATTACTCATCAGGGGTGCTTTTTTAATGGATATCTATTCAGGTAATGCAATACTATGTAAATTTACTACTTTCACATACAAAGTGAAAAGCACGAAGAGGTTTTCTGGAGGCGAATACACACTGTTATTATTAAATGTAACTAAAAACAAGAAGCTGGTTGACAGACCATGAAAATGCTTATATACGCTAGCAGAGAACCTTTTGGCGAAAATGAGGAATCAAGCCTTTGCGTCTTCCTTATAGACAGGCTTGAAAATTACATTGTGTTAGTAGTAATATAAAGCCACGTTCTGGATCAATCGATAATCAACCCCCCCCCCCCGATGAGTCACCGATGAGTCACCAACCCCCCCCCGCGCTTATAAATACAAAGCAAGAGACGAGAGAAGCTCAGTTGTTACTTGACCGCCGTCGAAGACAGACCTCCGCTCTCTCTGCTACAATTTTTTACATCTCGTTCACTGTGCTCAACGTGCTCTATCTGCTTTATGTGCTTTATCTGCTAAACGTTAACCAGTATACTCACGAATCTACACCTACTTCCTCCGATTGTGTTCGACCAAGTCTACACCTACTTGCTCCTACTCACGATTCTCCGAATCTACACCTACACCTACTTGCTCCGAGTCGACTGGATTTTTATTCACAAGATAGTAAGCATGTTTTCATCTGTTGCAAAAGACATTATTTTTCCGTCTGAAGCCTTAGGGGACTTTG
>JAUYWV010124480.1:0-20247 GCA_032274565.1 Nematoplana nigrocapitula
GATATGGCAACAGCCAAATGCGTCATCAAACGGCACTGCCGTAAGAAATGGTCTTCCGACTACAAGAACAAGGTCGACCCCAACCACCACCACCGCAAGACGACTGGGGGCAAGTCCCTCCAGTACAGCCTAAACTGGTCCAATGGTGAAAAGGCGGCCCTCCAACTCCGGACGAACCACATGTACCGATGGCAGAAGCACCTTACCGGCTTATGCGACACGTGTGGTGTAACTGAAGATGCCGCACATTTCATCACCGATTTCGCCCGTTATTCCCGAGCCCACACCCTCGAACTGGGCCCCAACCCCGACCTCACTGTCCTCCATTTCGACCCCTACTCTGTGGTGCGCTTCCTCCGGCGGACCGGACGACATATCTGCCCTGCTATGGAGTGAAGACACCAACGCCGCCAGCACAGACAGACAGGCAGATTGACTTTAAAATCCGCAATCCAGTTTTCATAGTCCCGCTTTTTGATGAAAGTACCCGGTCTGTCCATCTTCCTGAATGTTTTCTTAGCGATACATGAGTGAATTGGTAAGAGAATGTAAAGACATGAATAGTTGAAAGAGGACGACGTTTCTATGGGTACACCCATGACCAATACAACTAGAAAAATCAATGATAATCGTGAATTCTATGACTGAATCTGGCTTGACGACTTAATATAGACACTATTATTTATATATTTTATTGTTTATTTATCAGAATAACATTTTCAATCTCGAGATTTAACATGAATAGATTATTTGCTATTGAAATGTGGTGCTGGCGGCGTATTTATTATTGGTGTATCTTGGAGAGACCGTCGCACGAATGAATCCGTGATGGAAGAGCTGAATGTGAAAGGTTAGGCAAGTGAAACTAGGAGATGGACCTCACCCGTCGCCCAACCTCAAGAAGGACGACACTTAGGATGATGATATTGATATTAACTGCTAGGTTCAATGATTTAAGGCAGTGTGTTCCCAGACACTACTCACAACGAATTTAGTGAAATTTAAGATTGCTTAAAAATTAAAGATCTCAAATTTCATAAATGAAAGGTTTACCTAAAAATGTTAAGTAAAGACGGCAGAACCACATAGTTAAGATAAATCGGGAAACAAGAAAGATAGTTAACAATATTTTATTTAACAAAAAGGCAAAGAAAGATCAATGTATGACTGTTTAGCAGAGCAAAAAATAGAAGAGAGCAAAGGACTATCAGAGAAGCATTGTAGCGAGGAGAGGAGAGTTCTAAAAATAACCGTGGAATTTAGTATAGTACAGTACCTAATCAATGCATTAGGGGCAAAGAAAACTGTGCAAAGTGAACATTTTTGAATGAATTCTGGATTAAATTGCGCCGGATGGAATACAAAGGTAAAAGAAATGCCTAATTGAGTTACTGGGCAAGTCTGTGATTGGGGATCTCGTTTCCTGGGTACATATATATCGAATAATTTCTTTGAGAAGGCAAACATGAGTGGTGCGCGAGGATTAATAGGGTGAGATATGTTGCTAGGCGCCGCAAATACTTCTACAATTATTCAGTTGTAAATATGAATTAAGGGGATGGGAAAATTTCGATATGATTAAAGCCACTGTCGATTAGTCTTGGAATTAATAAAGAGACTGACTAATTTGCGTTGAAAGGCAAAACTTCGAAAACAGTGAATATTCCAGCGTGCAAACTGCATAACAGAGCACATATGCAAGGGTAAACTAGAGTCATAACGTTCCTGGTTTATCAGATTGGAAGGTTTCTCAGAATGAAAACAAAACGTTTATTCTATCATTGAACACCATGACTTAAGTTGGTTCTCTGTAAATAAGGTGAAAATCTAAAACAATAATAATAACTAACCATTTGAAGCATTCTGATATATTTATACATTGCATGATTGAAACAAATATTTCAATAATAGTCTCTGCTCATTTTAGCGTTTCTTTCAGAGAAAAAATACCAAAAAATGGTTTGACAAATTTGGATGCATTGCTTACATGCGTTTTTCATCAATAAATTTAATAAAATCTGATTATATTTAGAAATTAGTGGATGCCTTATGTGTGATTTGGTGTGACATTTTCATTCAACTTCAGGGTATAGTGAAAGTATAAGCAATATACACAAATCATAAGAACACACACCAATGTGGACCAGTTCTTTAAATATAATAGTAATAGGAGTTTACTCTAATGTGTGCTTAAAAGAGATTTCATTATGTTATTATTAGATTTTGTATAAATATATAGTTGATTTCACTGAATAAAAACGTTTAGCTTAAAGAATTGAATTTAGACTAACATCATCATCACCCGAATACATGGCCAGCGCTTTCCACAGGTTGTTGTTGTTGTTGTTGTTAATCCGCTTTCAAGCACGGGTATTGTAAGAACTGTGTATTTCTGGAGAAAGGCTGCGTACTCCGCAGGGCTGGTCGGCCAGATATTCGGTTCCCATTACGAGGTTTCCACAATAGAGAGTTTGTAGCAGGTTCTCCTATCTGAGTGGCGAGATGGCGAGCTCTGCTGTCACTTTGGGGAGGCTTTCGACAGCTCTTTATTGGCATGCGTTGCCTCCAATTGATATTTTAGGCATACGTGAATTGACGGGTGCAACAGCCATTGATTTCGTGCTCTAATGTTTTAGTTAGAATCCAAATTTCAGCTCGGTAGAGTAGAGGAACTTACATATTATAACCTAGTGAGGTTTCCAGGGGCGGGTGAATCGAAGCGCCGTTAGTATGGCTGTAAGTTTAAAGTCACCGTTAATATAAAATTGACCGAATCAACGCAATGCTGTTAGCTCTTCTGTTAATTTCTAGCAGTCAGTGATTTTTGTGGTAAGTTCAATCACAACACAATTTGTAGTGTTGTAACCTTGCCATTATTGGTCTGTCTTAATTGGGGGAGGGTGACCACCTTTAGTGTTGCCGTTAGGAGAATATTGGTTCAATACAAGCGCAAATTCTGTGCGGAAGGCAATATTTTCTACTATTAAAGAATGTGGCGAGTCGATTTTTACATCGGCAAGCGAAAAGACCCTCTGGAATATTTTTATCATTGGGGAAGTCGATCTTTTTAATCGATACCGGTTTATCAATGTCTTGGTTATTGAGTTGAACAATTTGCTGGAACCTCATCTCTCAAAACCAACGCAACGTTTCATTTTTTGTAGATGTAATTCTTCTTTACTAAAATCCTTTGCTCTTTGTCGTTTTGTTGTCATGTTGATGTGACACACGCTATAAAAGTGACTATTAAAAATCGACTGCAATAAAAAAGTATGTAACACACTTCGTCTTGAGCCAATTTGATTGGCCATAATTCGCCAATATCGATTACAAATGGCCTAGATGGAGAATGCTAATGTCAGTTGATCAGGGCAGTGACGGGGAAATGACAGAGCAATGACGAAATGATTACAAACGGAAGAGTTGTAGAGACTTAATTGAACCTTCGGTTCGCTAAATTTCCACACGTGATCACACGATACGTGCCGTTAGACTAATGAAACCCAGCTCACTAACGGCGTTTCGATTCACCCGCCCCAGAAATTTACCGTACTTATTTATGTTCACTGTAGACCGACCTATCTGTGTAGTCACGCAAACAATTTACTCTTTATTATTTAGCTTGGTTCACGGTTTGCTTACCTACTGTATACATAGGTGCAGTGTTGGCAATCGGTGTAATTGTTCTAGAGACTTTTCGCAATAAAAACTGCCTTAATTTTCTCGATTTTTGCGCGTTTATTTAACCCTCTTCACGGAATTATGACAAAAAAGAAGAGTCTGGGAACAATCTTCTATTTTTTCATTCTGCGATGAACATTGTTAACTGCGCTTTTCACAGAGTAGCCCTTCAGTAGTCGAGTCGAGCGCTATTTCATTCTCTCGATCAGTTGAGTTCAATTAATGCTTCAGCAAGATTGCACACATTATAGGTCCTTGAATTCTATCTTTTTCTCTAAGAATGGTTTCCCCTTTCGTTTTTTTATTCTGTTGTAAAATCTTTCCTTACTAAGCTAATAGTTTATCTGGTGACCTCTTTAAGTTAAATGCAGTTTCTTTCTTCTCCCCTTCCTTGGTCATCCCACTACTAATCTGGCAAAGAAGTTGAAGAAGATGGCTCACTCGGTGTTGAGATCCAGATGGACTTTTCCACTATAAAAGTGGGATCATATATCTAAAACAAGGACCCAAACCCTAGTTATCTGAATGCTCGGGTGGTGTACCGTTTCCAATGTCCTGGAGATCAGGACACTACCTACATTGGTAGAACATATCGCCATCTGGGACAAAGAATTACCGAACACTGCGAAAACCCGGGACCCATCCGTGATCATATCATCAAGTGCTTGAAGTTCCAAGAAGACCCAGCCACTATATTTCGAGTACTGGAACAGTGTGCTGGACTGATTGAACTCTCCATCAAGAAAGCCATCGGGATTAAGAAGGTTAAACCAACCATGAACACGGCGTTGGCAAATTGTGGTGTCTCATATGTTTTAAAAGTTTTGCCTTAAGTTGTATATGTGGACATTTGTGTATTTCATATATTTTAGTGTACAGTATGTCTTGTATGTGTTTAAATCTTCATATATATTAATTATGTAATTAATTTTGTATTTCTGGTTACGTTTTGTATTGTGCCTTCCCAGTCTGTAAAACCCTGCTGATGATGCTTATGGTATAAGCGAGACATATTCAGAATAAATGTTGATCAACCTCTTTGTACTCTTATTTGTCTTTAAACTTCGTGAAATGAACTTCTAATATATGACGAAGATATATATAGGGTGTCCCTTAAAAAACCAGCAGTTTTACTAAATAAAAACAAATTTATATATAATAAATATAAAGCTATCAAACTAAATAATTGCAATGTCTACATATATGCTACACAAATTAAACAATTTAGTTTCTACCATGGTCAATTATATTTTGACAGTGCGATTTCAATTTCTCGAACTCTCTGTTGATGATTTGTGCAGTATTTCATTGTAGGCCTTCTGGAAGGAATTGACGCAGTATATCAGTGGTGTTGAATTGGATAGATGATCGTTCCATTTCCAATTGTGGGAATACTAACCTGTCAAGAATGTTCGTATCCGGTGAATACGGCGGTTGTATTACACATCTTTAGAATGTTGGAAATTTAAATATTTGATAACCACAGATATCCCATAGTTGTCTAAATTAAAATCTATGAATCAAAATAACGGGGCTAATATGTTTAATAAATTTGCTATTTAGTAAAACGGTGTTTTTTAAGGGACACCCTATAGAAAACAGGGGTGTAAATTCTTTGTACAACTCAGTGTATATGGAGACGTGTCAGCTTAAAAAAATCAAGATGTACCAATGATTTCATCCGATCAAAGCAACCAAAGTTATTGCTTACATTTTTCTCATATATTGAAGCATTAGAAGTATGTGCTGCCTTAACACGTAAAGCATTTTATTTAAGTTGCATTCGATATACAAAGGCAAAATTAAAATTAGTAAAAAATAACAGCACGGAAATCTGTTTGCCGTATATCCAAGCCTGATGCATCTTTTATATGATAAATCTAAAAACGGGGACTCACAACAATGCAATGACTAAAGATCAAGCTTCTTAAAGAGATTTATTGTATAGATAACCACTGATTGAACTATCAACGGAGAGGATTCAATTTCAGATTTACAATTCAAAGCGGAATCTTCTGTATATGCAAACTATTTTTTCAAAATTATCCACGCACTTGTCAAAGCTCTTGGGTTATTTAGTCACCTGAATAATAAAGGTATTACTAGGCCTAGTAAGTCGGAGATTAATTAAACAGATATCTGGTGTATATTTAGTATATATACTGTAATCTAATGAAAATTGTAAGCTAGAATAACACGGACCGGAATGAGAGTCTGATGTCTGTAACATGAGATGAGATAGTCTTCCAAATTAAAAATGTAATTACTGCTATGAAAAGTAATCTACAATATTTCTATCTGATCAGTTTGGAAAAATTATCTTTCCAATTTTATGAAATTTATGAAATATGCATTTATTAATAACAAATTTAGTCTACTGTCAAACTAATTTTGATTTAACAAAGATGACTTATTATTTCAGTTCAATATAATTTTATGGATATTGCTTATATGTAAAAAGCATTGGCCCAACTTTGACATTTAAATCAGTGAATCGATTCTTTTCACTCACTGCCAAAAGGGGAAACCACTGTTCATTTACTATTTTATTAAATTTGTAAACGGCATAATGAAACAATAATCATTCCAATATACTAAACATACAATAGACAGTAACGACTAAACACAGAACAGAAACTTCTATATATATAAAGTAGAGTTGTCTGACTGTGTGTCTGGGCATCAATTTTGAACGGTTGATCCTAGAGGAAAACTAAAGGCAGATTTGAAATCAATAGGTTCCTGCGGGTCTTTTTACCTGGTTTCAAATAATTTTGAGTTTTTCTTTCTATTATAACATAATACATATTATGCCCTCTGTCAGAAAGGTTTATACCCATCAACTTTAAAGAACTGGTGTGAAATCAATTGTTTATCTATTTTAAAAAACAGTTAAGAAATGCACTTTACGTCTGCTGAACAATCTCGTATATTTAAGGCCTATAAATCAATTTTTTTTTAATTTTAAATTTTGAAGTCTATATATCATTGCATGCAGGAAATGTAGTGAGTTGATTAGACGATGTGTAAGCGACTTATACAACTGACGGAAGAAGAGCGAATGCAGATATCTCTTCGTTATCAGCTCATACTATAGTGGAGCTTCTAAAGAAAAAAATATTGACTTGTGTCGGGATTTTCCAAATCAACAGAAAAACACCGAGCAATCTGTTTAAGAAATCTCAAGTTAACGGTACCTTACGCGATTGCAGACGAACAGGACGACCAAATAAAGTTGACGTAAGTTGGTTCACATACTCTACATACACTCTATTGTTATTTAATCAAGGAATTTATACTATAGGATCTACAGTTAAGGCAACAGGCAACTACAGAGATACGCAACAACAGGAAGCTTGCTTCAGTCCTTGGAATTAGCCATGAAGCTGCGAACGTAATGAGACGGAAAATGTAATTCAAGTCTCAAAAACCAGTCCAGACGACCACCATTAACGCACCAGAATATGGCCATAAGCAGTGTACATTCGTTGCACAACGACGCATTGCTCATCGCGCAACCGCATTTTTGGATGAGAAATGGTTTGAGACATTCCGCTGTAACAAACCTGTGTGGCGCAAACAAGACAGCCCCTTGTTTTTCTCACATCCACCGTCTAGAATGTTCCCTCCGAGAATTATGTTTGTGACTGTTGTTAGTCAAGCGAGTCCGGATGGTAAGGTTGTCCTCTGGGATTTTGCAGAACAACGTGAATACCAAAGAAATTCGCGGTACCACCATCACGGCGAACCATTTTGTAAGGATGTGTCTTGCGATGCACAATTTTTTACCCGCCTCTTAGATAAAGAGATTTTACCAAGATGTAAAATGCTTGGGATTCGAGAATTGCAGATTGACAATGCGAAACCACACACTGTGGAAAATTCTCATTCTTCAATTTCTGCCGTACAAGCTCGTCATCCCCATGTACAGATATTTTATCAACCTCCACAAAGTCCGGATACAAACCCCCTTGATCAAGGGACATTCGCCGTCTTAGCAGACAAAGTTGAAGAGAGAACTTAATCACCACTATGAAGCAAGTATTGAACGGGTTGAGTCGTCGAAATATTGTCTCGCATAGCTAGCCAGCGAAAAATCCGGCGAAAAATCATGCACTATAATGGAGGTAACCGTTTCAAATAATTGAACCTACTGTACATACTCAAAGTAGTGTTATAATGAGAATATTATATACGTATGTATTGAGCCATACACATTACGGTTTTCCTTCTTTGTTGATTTTTATGTTTGATATTATAATTATAATCTCCTGCACGGTGTTACACATTATTTTAAAATTTGTTCATCGCATTACCTTTTACAACACTGGTAAATATACGAGATTATTCAGCAGACGTAAAGTGCATTATTTTCTTAGCTTAAAAAACGATACCTTGTTTTTTAAAATATAGATAAAAATTGATTTCACACCAGTTCTTTAAAGTCTGATGGGTATAAACTTTTCTGACAGAGGGTACATAGCATGATTCTAATTCTGATTAGATCCCTCTTAATGTTCAATTTATAATATATATTATATATATACTAATATATAGTCGTTATAATTAAATTTCTCACCAGCAAACGGAGGTCCTATGCAAGAGGCGATACCGTGAAATAGGAAAAGGATACCATAGGCATTGTTGAGCTTATCCACTCCGAGTAGGTCCGAGAGAATAAGGGGAGAAAGAGTAGCATAGGAACCTGTGAAGATGACAGTTGAACGACATATGCAAGTCAGGAAATTCAGTAAAATTTAAAAATAAGTACATTGTAATGTCAGTCCGCCGTCAGTCAGTCAGTGGGTTCCTTTTGTGTGTGTCCTACCGGCCGGTTATTGAGAGGGCCGCGTGAGCAACCCAACCGCGCGTCCTCACCCTGACCGAGTCATGACTAAGAAGTTAGAAAGATCGGGAAAGGGATCGAAAAAGTGGGAGCGAAGGAGAAAAGTGGCAGGACAGTGAATGAGAATGTGGGAAATGGAGTCGTTGTCGTCCCCGCACGTCGGGCAACGGTTCTGGTAGGCTGTGGACAAAAGGCAGTGCCCCACCCGTAGTTGGGGAAGGGTTCCTTCTTCTTTCGGTGGTTGGAGATCTTTGATCGCCACTTCTTCCTGTCTTGTGATGCTCTGAACACCGTCTCTGTTGCTTTGATGTCCTCCGTCCACGTTCGCCTGAGTCTTCCCTTCCTGTGTGTTCTTTCTCTCCGTCCCATAATGCAACGAGATATATACAGTGGATTAAGTTGTCCTGTAATCATTTCTTTTTCTTATTCTAAGAGAATTGTCCTATACAAGTAGTTTGTTTTGTTATTTTGAGAGAGACTGTGGACGGCTATAGTAATTATTTGAATTTTAGATATATTTCGCTATCCATTAATTATGTCTGTCCTACAAGTAGTTTGCTTTGATATTTTTTTGGAGTGAAATATTTAAATATTTGAACATTGATGACAAACGTATTGAATAAATATGTGTTGTCCAGACGCGTTGTTTTTTGGTAGTTTAATAGTAGTCATTGGATCAAATTATCATTTCGCAGTAGGTCAGCTATTTTTCTTGCTTCTATACTACACAGTACATAACAAATGTCTCTTCGAATTCCCCCATGTTCTTTCTCGGACCATTTTACTTTCATCATTGCCTTGAACGCCCACATTTCCTTTGATTCAATCCTTCTTTCTACTGCTTTTGTTTGCGTTCAGACTTCAGACTACCCATGCATACAGTATGTCCTCGGTAACTTCAATTTGTTATTCAGTTGCAACCCTTATACCGCACAACACTTTTTTCATGAAGTTGAGATATTTTCATGCCATGGTAATTCTGTTCTTAATAGCTTTGATTGAATTTGTTCATATATTTCCTATTAACTGTGGCGTTCACTTTCGGACTTTCTGTTTCATTACTGACTGCCGTTACTTTCGTTTTTTGATGTTCATCTAGAGACCTATCGTTTCACCATGGTTTGTCATTTGGTCAGACATCTGTTGTAACTCTTGTTCGTTGCTTGCAATTACATCTGTATCATCTGCAGCATAACTAATGTTACTCTATTTATTTCTCCCTCTCCAGCGCCGAATTCCAGATCTTTTTTAGTCCACTCACGGACTTCTCAGCGTACATGCGACAATACACAGTCTTGTCTTGAACTCCTCTCATGTAACCAATATCCATATCATTTGCAACAAGGATGTTTGTCAATTACTCTCCCCCTTTCCATAGAAAAGCAGACTTTGTTTGGCATTTTGTAGCAAATTATATATTCTAATAGTAAAAGGTACACAAAGAACTGCCACTGTGGAATGTGATAAAATTCTAATTTCAAGGTCGCCAGTTCCTTTTGTACCATATTGTATACTGTACACTAGTACTACAAGACTCACCATCACATATTCCGAAAATAAAGGCATAAGCCGCCATCCCCGGATAGGTCACGCAGAAGCAGGACAGCATTGTCGCGATTCCGACAACGATGAGGCTGATGTTGTAGACGAAAAGGGTATTCACCTTCTGCGGAGCAGATATCAAGCCGCTCAGAATTCGCCCAAGCGTCATGCCAATTCCCAATATGGACATGAGAAAAGCTGCCTTGTCACTGGGAATGCCGTAGAGGAGGGCGCGGTCTTTCGTATACATCATGGGGATAAATCTGCCGAGACTTATGAAGAATTGCGACAATGTTAACACTACAAAGATGCGGTTTTCGAATAAACTGACATTGCACAGGCGTCCCACAGTACGGAAAGCTTTGCCCACCTGGCTTTGACAACAGGTTGAAGGGTTTTCCAGAATGTCACCGCTATCATCAGCTGCTGGGCTATCGTTGAGAGCGCTGATGACGCTGGAAAAGATGAGATCTGCCTGGGACACACGCAAAGAGGAGGCAGAAATTCGGGTCGCAGAAGAGACACTGATTCGACTATTCGACAACTGAGGGAGTAACGTTCGACTATCACCACCATCTTTCGAGTTTATTGCCGACTTGATCTCCCCGACTGAATTCTTAGCCGCTCCGACACCCTTGTACCTGACTGTGGGAAAAGGTCGGTAGAGCAAGCCGCAGCAAACGCCGTTCAATTGCACACCACCAAGAATGAGCAGGGCCCCGCGCCAAGTGTAGGTCTCGATGAGATATTCAATCAGTGAACTGAAGATGAAGGTTCCTGGAAAGCACCACAAAGACGAGTTCTCGAGTTAGCAACGTATACTCTTTATGCATATACCTGATTAGCTTGTCAAGCATTACACTTAAAACTGTCTGCCAAAACTGACGAACAGTTTTCCCTCAAAATCGACCTAAATACTTTGCACCGAACTATATGCAGAGGCCGATCAATGCGACCAATTTTCTCCAGGAAACGGAGTGTTTTCAAAACAGAGTGTGCTCGGAGGATTCCACCGGATCGGAATATCGCAGAATTTGCAGTGTGCTTTATCTTCTCTGCATGTGAGCGTCTTTGTGACATAAAGGGGTATCGGGTTGCCACCGCGCTCACTCTCTAGTGAGTGCCAGTTTGCAGAATTTCCTGAACTTGGTCGGGGTCGATTTGTTGTGGTTCCATTTCTTTGAAAATTGTAAGGGTGATAGCTGCATTTGCTGTGCAGCAGTCAAGAAGCATGTTTTCTTGGGGGAGTGCGGAATCTGATTTAGTCAAGGCATATGCTGTTTAGTTGCCCACTTGGCCAAGACGCGTTTGTATGTCGATCCCATGTAATACGGAAATTTCGACTATAAATTAATCATTCCCCCTTAGAAGATATATTTTTAGCATGCGCATAGCACTGAATTATGGTATTGCCAGGTTTCCTCTGGGTCAATGAGGTACATATGTAAAATGGGTTATCAATGGTTGAATATATCATTTTATTAAACTTGCTTCCTCTTTTGTTAATGTTGGCTTTTAAAATTTAATTTAATTCTTTCTCCTGATTCCATAGGGCATGTTTATGGTTACTGAATGGCTGACATGGTGTGACTCGCTTTGTCAGCTGGTGTCTCCTCATCAAGGCAGTAATATCAGGGAAACCCTCGGATATCTGACTTGAGTAGGAAATTCGCCAGTTGGAGAATTCCTTGTTGGTCAATGTCTCGGCAAAGGACACCCATGTGTATTTCGTTCCAAATGTCTTCTGGTGTCTGAGATTATACTACCACCCAAAAATATGATAAGTCGTGCGTTCTTTAAAAATCTTACGAAAGTTGTGTTGATATACCAAGTAAAGTAGAAAGGTCTACAAACAATAAACATATCTCAAAAGGGCATACACACATGAGTATGCCTAACCGCGCCATTGACTCTTTCAGTCGATATCTGCCAGCTAAACTATCACAGCTTGAGAGCGGATTTTAATTGGCTGACAGTCCGTCAGTTTTCCGTTTATCTTTCTATAATTAATTGCTTTCTTACTTTGAGTCAAAGATTGTTAATATATGTCCATGTTTAAGCCTGTCGAACTACTCTATTATCCCTTATCAACTGTCGTCGGTTGACACCACCCCACCCCCGCCCCCGTGCAGAATACATTTATTGTTGACCTTTTCCTTCCACAAGACCTTTAACATCTTCCTTTGAAGCCAGAATTCTCCAGCCTCTCCTATATGGCCTTGTTCTGGGTTGGATGTAACATTGCGGGATGCCAGTACATTTCCATCTTTTCATATGTTAACTTTTAAAATAAACGATGCTACATGTGTAATAAATTTTTTCCCGCTACAGTAAGTAGTTTCTCGACTTACCGACTCCTCCACCACACAGAGCTATTCCGGTAGCAATTGGTCTTTTCTTTTCAAAGTAGATGCCAACGATTACGACGCCAGTAAGGGATATCATTCCGTATCCAAATCCTGAAAAACAGTCAGGCAGGTAGTGTTCTTAATCATGGACAGATCGTATTTTAACCCACTAACATACCCGATTGATTCGACAAAAATATCAGTACAACGTATTCAATAAATTTGAATTGCTTAATTACTAAATTTAAATTTAACTAACAATTTTAGTGTTTAAAATAATGCAAACTAAAGGCCTTATTAAATGATTAGATATAACTTTAACAAATAACAAATAGCTAATTTGCTTCACTACGAAAGGCAGGCAAAGGTGGCCAAGGAAATTATTAAGCAATGTTATACTGTAGCTTCTTAGCCATACACACCTTAAGTTTAACAATCAATATAAATGAAAGTTTCATAATCGCTTTTATAGACTGATTTGATGAGATCGGATTACATCAGGATGGATTAAACTTTAATTAATAAAATTAGATTATACTCTATAAAATCAGATTGGATTGGATTAAACTTTATAATATTACATAGTTTATTTTGAATTAATATGGATTATATTAGTTTAGATTGGATTAAACTGGATTAGATCAGTTTTAATCAAACTAAATACATTAGAATACGTTACATTGGATGGGATAAATCTGGTTTAGATTAAAGTAGAGTGATTCAACTGGATTAGAAGAGAATAGATTGTATTGGATTAAACTGGATTAATTAGATCGGACTTTATTAAACTAGATTAGATTAGAATAAAAAAACCTGGATTGCATTTGATTTGAATAGAATATACTGTATTATATCAGATTAGATTATATTGGAATAAACTATGTTAAATTAGATTAGATTAATCAGGAAATAAGAACAAAAATTGCTATTGCTAAGCAAGCCTTTACCAAACGAAGAGAAAAACTCACCAAAGGGTTAAACATAGAAACTAAGAATAAAATTGTCAAATCAATAATATGGAGTGTAGCTCTGTATGGATCAGAAACATGGGCACTCGAAGAAAGTGATAAGAAAAAGATAGAAGCATTCGAAATGTGGATATTATTATTATTATTATTATTATTATAAATGTATATTTAAATTTCATTAAAAGTCGAAAGTTAGATGCAATAGAATAGTAACGAGCGTGATTAAACATTCAACGTTAACATTAAACAATAGAAACAATTGATATGACAAATGAGAAACTATACACAACAAAAGGGTTAGCGAATGCAGAAAATATCATGGCAGGATCGGAAAACGAACGAAGAAGTATTAGAAGAGCTAAAAGAAAGACGTAATTTACTGCAAACTATTTTGAAATGGAAGAAGAACTGGATAGGTCACATCTTAAGAAAATATAATTTAATGAAAACAATCATAGAATGACGATTTCGTGGAAAACGTGGACGAGGAAGGCCAAGAAAATAGCAGAATTAAATACAGATTCATATAAGAATCTAAAACAAAAAGCAGAAAATCGAACGGAGTTGAGAAAATGGATGCCATAAAACGTGAACCTGCTTGACAAAGCAGAAGACTCGATAGATAGAAGCTGGATTTGCCTGGATTAGATTAGTTTAGGTTGGATTGAACTGGATCAAATTAGTTTGGATTGGATTAAACTGGATTAAAATCTCTTCCTATAGCGATTTTCAGCTTTATAGGCGTTTCAGTACGGGGTCAGTTCTTTTATGGAAAAAAGCAGCAGATATGGATTCTTTTGTTGGTGCATGTATTTCAAGGTTCTTTGAGAGAACCGTGTTGCTTTTTCGGATTGGCATCTGCTTTTACATTGGGGCAGTGTGTACCAGCTTAAATGGTCATTTATAAACACTCTCGCATGTTTTACTGTCTCTCAATAATCTCGTTTCCACAAATCATTACGACACATAATGTTCGGTTCCTGGTTTTTCTGTTTAGACTTCTGATGGTACGTGTCCAAGACTCGCCAAATAATCACAACGTCATTGCGCGACGAGACTTCATTAATTATAAAGTTTTCTCGTCTATCAAAAACACAATGCCACGTTAACAGTGTTCCCCAAAGTGATTTAATCGATTTACATTGTATAGTAGTACGAGCAAGCTGTCAATCGATATTGAACAAACTAAAAATTATCAGAACGCACTGCTCACCTGTCAGAAAAAATATGTCATTTTCGTATATAGGCGAATTTACAGTACTATAAACACCACCAAACCCACCTGCCACAACTCCAATAGAAAAATACATAAAAGGAAGATCAGTGTAGAAATAGGGCATTATGAATCCAATTCCGATGAGAAAACTGCCTAAGACTGTAACAGCCCGGTAGCCAAAACGTAGACATAATACACTGCCGATAGGTCCTGTCAAGTGGAAAAGGCATTTAAAAATAATTGTAACAGTACGATTATGGCGAGCAAAGGAGATATTATTTTTTATAAACAACATAGAACCTCTGTGTCACTTTTCAATACCTCTATTATTCTCCATATGTGAAAAATCGCGAAGATAATACCCATACCAAAATGTAACAATCCTAACTGACTATCGTTCAATTTCACTTCTTCCCATAGTATTGAAGATCCTTGAACGTTGTATTTTGGCCAGACTTTACCCTACATGGAAAAAGCCAGACTTTAGGAAAAAAAGCAGTACATCGTGTGCAGTAGTTATTGCACTTTGCGACGATATCACGCGTCATTTAGATCATACAAAAGGAAATGCATTATCAGTGGTAAGTTTGATGCTTCCAAATCATTGGACACCGGGCCCCACGACCTCGTAATGGGCCGTCTACTAGAGACTGGCATTCCTACTGAATTTATCAGATGGTACAGAAATCATTTGACAGACAGAAAAAAATCGTTTCTTTCAAGCATTGTAATAATCATTCTATTTCAGGTACCTCTGGCGTCCCTCAGGGAGCAATTCCAGCTCCGTCCATTTTCTGTTTGTACATGGCTCCTATGTCTGTTAAGAATGAAACAAATGATTTATATAAGTACGGTAATGACATCGATCTGATGGATCATCAGATCCACTTGAAAGATGAAAATGATGAAAAAACTGCAAAGAATAAATAGAGCATCTATATAGTTGGACTTCCAGCACAGAATTAAATTGAATGTGAAAAAACCTTTCGACTGATGTTTACAAACAGTAGAACTGTCTGGAGGATATTCAGGAAGTTGAATCTATGAAAATTTTAGGAATTGAAGTTATCAACAAGCTATCGTGGTCAGTTCATATCAACAATATGGAAAACAATGCCAGCAAGAGTATATCATGCTCAAGGTTGTTTGGATCTGCCCTCACCTGAGGATTGGAGATGGAGCGATCCCATTAACTGGAAAACCCTGTGGTCCATGCTTCCTGAAGCCAGTACTTCATCAAGGAAGCTGATTTGTTGTCAGTGCCAAAAGGGTGCAAGGGACGATGCAAGTGCAAGCAAGCTAGTTTGAAATGTACCGCTTTCGCTTTGTACCAGTGTGGTGGAGAAAATTGTGACTTATAAACAAAATCAAACTGGAACTATCTAGTTAGTTACCGTTACAGTGCTTTACTCATGCTTAATAATGTCAATATCACTAATCTTCAATGTTTACAAAAACAGTTCAATATATTTGCTATAATTAGTATTTATACCAGGTGTTACAAAAAGTGAAAGAAAGTAAACGCTACATGAAACGACGTAAAATGTGTTTCGTTGGGAAGAGGAGATCAGTAAATTTTGTTTGGATGATAATTGAAGTGATTTACATAGATTATCATCCGCTTTTATCGATGTAAATTCAAATTCAAATTTTTTATCCCAGTCTGATAAATGATGATATGCCACGAAGTCGTGATGATTGAATTCATGTCGTGTCTGGTTGTTTGCTATACAGTACATATATCTACACAGCATATAGCGATATACATTTAGCTATGTACTCATAAACAGTAGCTATATAGTATGTTCGTTTCGATACTTCTCTGAAATCACTGGGCCGACGTTGCTGAAAATTTGCACAAACAAGCAAACACCGACGAGTTGAATAAATAGCAGATATTTACGATTAATTACCCAGTACTGTAAAGTATTGGGAAAATAAATAAAATTGAGGAGTCTCCTATTTCAATTCACTAGCGGATAATAAAATTCCGCAACTAATATATTTGAGATAATATTTTCCTCTTGCAGTAGATATAAAATTTTTAAAAAATGCGTATGCTTTCTTCACAATTAAATTTAATCGCCCATGCAAAAATAGTTACTTTCTGTTCAATGCTGAACCCAACTTCTACCATTATGTTGGTTGTAAAATGAAATAATAATAGTTCAACACAACATTCAGTATAATTCAACATGAATTTGAATTTTGAAAGTAATTTGTAATTTGCACCCAACGCTATACAGCTATATACGCCATACAGCCTGAGTTATTTCAAATCGGCAAAGGCTTTTGGGACACCCTGTATAATATGGTTGGAAAATGCTCAATACTGTGTCTGCGAGTGCGCTATTTGTAGTTTCTATGCGTATTTGGGTAGAAAATAAACTGGTATGTCTATGTCGCTGTTGTTCATGTTCACTCTATAAAGCGTATTTTTAGCCAGATAGTTACATGTAATGTCATTTCTTCAGTTTCCTTCAAATAGAACATGTTCCTAGCGTTCGTATGATACCAAATCGTGCCATATACGTCGCGCAAGAGCAGAATTTAAATTTAGTATGAAATGCCCCATAAAATATGCGATATACATGACTTAATGTGTGACTGTGTCACATGTTGATCCCAGTCATCATTTCGTCTGATCACTACTTGTAATCATTTGAAAGATAATCATGCTATTTTATAACATTTTTTGTCCAGACACACAGACCAACAGAAACATCCACACATATATAAATCAACACAATTGAGTAATAAATCAAATTTGGGAAAGAAAGAAACACATATCATTGTTAAAGTATAGGCCCAAACAGATTAATGTAGATGTACCGCGTGTCTCATAAATATTTATTTTTCCCAGCCATCTCTAGGACCCTCTCGTTACTGACCTTTTGGTATGACTTCACTTTCACCCTCTTTCGCAATGGTCACATTTCGGTCGCCTCTATTCTTCTCTCTATAGCCTTCGTAATCGTCCAAGCCTCACATCCTACATCAAAACCGACAACACATGTTTTTTAAAAGCCTTAGCCTCGTCTTCATTTGTACTTTTGATGAGCATAAGATTTTATCCATTATGTTAAAAATTCCGTGAGCTATTCCGATTCTTTTCTATCAGTCGTATATTCCTAATGGGATGCGTTTTAATTTTGTCAGTATATTTGATATGAGTATATTTCATGTGGCATTACCTAATAGTCTCATCCTAAATTAATATCTCGGCTTGCGCTCTTCTACTATTTGGTATCATACTAATTAAGTTAGGAAAAACATGCGCTATTTGACTGAAGTTCCAGAAAATGACATTCTTAAAAAAATGAATATACGATTAATATAAAAGCATTTTTTTAGAAACACACTGTACATCTACAATAATTTCTTTGGGCCGCCTACAGACTTTAACGATGATCTGGGAAGACTTTGGTTTAATACTTGATTGTGTTGATCTATAATAGTGAAAGTTTCAGTTGGTCTGTGTGAATGTAAAAAAGTGTCATAAAACAGCATTATTATTTTTCAAATGATTCCAAGTACTTTTTGGGCGAGGTGATGACTGGGATCAACATGTGACATTGTCACATATTAAGTCTTGTTCATGATCAATTGTTATGGAATGTACATATAAATAAGTTATAATAAAATGTAATGAATTTTGTTCGAATCATCATAATTATTCAAATGAATTTGTTTTGGAGGTAGGATCCGCAATTGTACGTGTGTCTGTGTGTTTCCAATCTAGTTACAATATGCTTTTGCCGGTCATCAACATAATATTCTTACTGAAAGAGGAAAACATTGTCTAACAGGTAGCAGCAATTTGTATCGGCCATTATTTCAAATAGGAGGCTTTTCAAATATATTGATTTTGCCATTACTTTTCTACGCGCAGAATTAATCGTGTATATCGGAAAAATACATCAGATTTCGGAAAACAAAGTAGCTATCAACTCGTCTGCGTCTGTGTACCTACAGTATATGTGCAAATTCTCAGAAAATTCGGTCCGTAGCTTCGGAGGTGTATCGAAACGAACATATACTGTCCATATATAACTAGTTTCGTTTTATTTATTTTTGTTTTCATTATTATTCTCAGAATTTCAACTTTCAAACAACGACCTTTTCTCAACGCCCAACCAGGACTTGTGAACAATAACACTTGCAAGTGGTATAAGTATTTTCATGGAAGCATTACAGTGTCTTCTTTTAATAAACACAATATCCGAATGGCATCGCAATTTCTGATATGCTTTGATCATTTGCTAGATGGTATACAAAGCGCTGTTCAATGAGATGAGGGGATTCCGATGCGATTTTACTATAACATACGTGAATTACGCGTGTTCCATCTAGCCTATTATAATAGAAATCTATGCAATAGTTTTGCACTGCTCATGTGGAAAAGTTATAAGAAGGAAGGACGATTTCCTCAAACGTTCTCAAAGAAACGGCATTCACTCAGAAATATATAGGCTAGTCATTATCGATGTACTTATTTAGACAAGTAGGATTACCCGTATAGCGTTAGTAATCGCAGCATCTGCAGAATTCAAATTTATTGATTTAGCTTTGAATCAATCAGGCTATACTGGAGAATTCAAATTCCTGAAGCATATTGATTTAGCATCGCAGCAAAAACATGTTTTTGGGGGTAGTTTCTGCTGTGGGACTCTCAATAAGAAATTTTACATCTCGTGGCTATTTTTCCCCTGTTACCCATTGGCGTAGCATTCTTTTGAGTCATCAATCAGGCAAATCCGTCAAGAGAGTTGGGAGAAAAATACCGGTCAGACAGACCCACATACATTTCTCTAATTATAGATAGGATGACTATTCTGTCCACAATACTACAACGTATTTCCACTAATCTTAAGCAATTTTACTTTCATACGACAATAACAATGGTGGAGATTCCGTTCAGTCCTTTATGCTTTTTCATTAATATTTTATATGAATAAGGGGCGCGGATATAACATTTCATTAACAAGGGTGGTGTAGGCGATTAAATTAGGAAGTTTTTCTATTCGGACTGAATTCACTGTTGACTGCTACAAATTTGAAAAAAGAAACCGATACTTTGTGAGCTTATCGCGGTCTGTCTGGGATAGAGACAGAATGACAGAGAGATAAATACTTACAGAAAGGAACAGAATGTCAAAAAAGTAACATATAAAAAAATTAGAAGTTTAAGAGTGAAATCTATAAAATAGAGGTCGTGCATGGTGAAATAGAGAAGATAGAATTAAAAATAAACCGAGAGAGAAAACCGACTTTTGTCGACAGCGTTTAACACAAAATTGACTAGAAGGCACATTTTTTAAAAACGTGGACCTTGCTTGACCGCTGGCAGCGGGTATAGGAGCGTTGGTATAGATTGATTTAAATGCGAATTAACCCAATTTCAAAGAGGCAAAACTACATGAAATATAACACAGATATGAATAAAATTATATTGAAATGTGCACCTGGATGAGAGCTACAATAATATATAAATTATAGCAGTATACCTTAAATAATAAAAAAGTGGTTCTAAAACGACTTTACCTCGTTTTTATAATGTAAAGTAAGGTTGCACTACAGGCTGCACGTCGCTAGTTAGCCGTCGCAGGCGGCTGCAGCCAGCGATGCCTGTCCGGGGGGGGGGGG
>JAUYWV010124481.1:0-10991 GCA_032274565.1 Nematoplana nigrocapitula
ATGATTAATTCATCGTGCTACTGTATTGATTGTAATCTGCCAACTTGCAATTTGATCGATCATGAGCTTATTCACATATCATTTACAGACATATTCATTCCTATGTGTAAAACACAAAGGAAAATCTTAAAAGTACAATATAATAAGTTGGCATATTTTATTGAAGGAGCTCCTGTTTATCAAAAGGGTTGGCTGCAGGGGCGGAAAGGTGGAAGAGAAAGGATAGAGATAGACAATTGAGAGTCAGAGGAGCGGTGGAAAAGTGTGGTCTGAGAAGGGTCGTGAAGACAGATGAGGGACGACATACTAATAATGTCGTCCAGAGAGTTCCCTATAGGATCTGGATGAGAAACGAAGGAGTCCCAGGTGGGGTGGCGAGCGTTCAGGTCACCAGGGATAACAGTGTTTTGGTCAGAAGAAAGGTTGGTAGGGTTGAAGGATTGCGTTCGGGAGTCGGAAGAGGAAGCCCTATCGGGAGGTGAGTAGATATTTAAGAAGGTAAGACTAGTAGAAACGGAGAGATGAAGGGAGAGAGAGTGCTAGTCAGAGACAGGAGAGGCCATGCTTGATCTGGACTAAAACACCACCACCAGGGTGTTGCCGGTCTCCTCGCGGTTGTTGCGGGATGATAGGCGATCAGATCTGAAACGGGTGTAGCCGGGACAGAAAAGCGGACAGAAAGAAAGAAGGAAGGTTAACGCTGCGAAAAACTGTAGTACAAGAATCACTATCGTCTTTATAAGTCTCAAACTTACCAGCCGTTCGAGACAAACGGGACAGTTGGGTAGTTCCACGAGTCCTTTGATAGGAAAAGAAGCACCCTATAAATTATTTCGAGAAAAAAAAACAGTTCACATGAATACAAAACATGAAGAAACAACTACATAGTAGCGATGCAAATACACTCACCACTGATGCTGACACAGCTTCGACGTGAGAAACGTATACAATCTGGCAAACTTCGGACTCGAGAGAATTGTAATTCGAATTGTTGAAAGTGTCGTAGAAAAGATCGGCATCTTTCTGCAATCATGTGGAGGAATGAAATTTAGTTCCCATCCACTAACGTTCTCTAAGTCTCTCGCTTCCTCACATATATACATACTATGCAAAACAATCCAGTTCTTTGTCTACCGGCTAAAGCTAGAATTACCAAACTGACCTCACTGCAGTTTATCGACTCACTTATGACAATGTGCGAATCAATTTCTAGCGAAAAAACGACGTGCCCTACTTCTTCAAGCGGATTCAGGAACATTAGAAAAGCAAATCGGCTTCTACTAACTTTCAGGTCAAAATTACGAGGCTGTGTTATAAAATCACCTACCATATTACTGTATGTTTATCAGGGTGTCCACTGTTTTGGACAAAGTAAATTCGAGGAGACATCTTCCACCATTGATTTTAGCAAAAATGTAGATATTTTAAGGTAATACAACAATCTTGCAGATGGTATACATAGGATTACACACAATTTGTAGCCTTTATATGCACAAATACAATGAATGAATAATAAACAATAAAAATAAATCAAATAGTCAATAGTCAAATTGTCACAGTCAAATTTGTGCATCTAAAATTTATTTGCGTCTATTAGCAGCAGATTTGAGTGTGCAGTTGCCATCGATTCCATTTATTTGACTTCCTGAAGTGCCTCTGCATTTCGTTTTTCCAGTAATTTCTGGTGATTTTTGTCCTTCGCTTCATATACGAATATAAATGTATAAAATTTGTTTTCTGGATGCAGATTAATCTTGGCCAGGACATCATGAAATGACACAAAAATTATTCCAGGTATAGACTGAAAATTCGAGGAGATTTGGGGAGATATTTGGCAAAATTTCTGAAATTCGAGGACAATTGAGGAGATATTTGCAAAATTTCGAAATTCGAAGACACTGAGATATTTGCAAAATTTCGAAATTTGAGAACACTGAGATATTTGCAAAATTTTTGAAATTCGAGGACATTTGAGGAGATATTTGGCAAAATTTCTGAAATTCGAGGACATTTGAGGAGATATTTGTAAAATTTCAAAATTCGAGGACATTTGAGGAGCTCTTCGAATTGCGAGGAGTGGTGGACACCCTGGTTTATGCCGGTTGCCAGTATACATTTACGAATATATTGCTTCTTCAATATAACGTAATAAACTAATTATTATACTACTACCTTAAAAACAGAAAGATAAATATATTTGCAGTATTTTGATAAACGAATATATATACATATCAATCTAAACTGTACAACATTTAAAAAACAAGGGGAACTTAAGGCTCCGATCTGAATGAGTTTTTACAGGCTCCTGACTGACATGCAATATTATCCATTCGTCTGCCGTTTAAAATTTTACTCCAGATTACCCATATATTTTTAATTATAAGGAGTCAATTGACGAACATGCATACTTAAGGATTTAAATTATGTAAAGTGTAACACATGTACATATTTCCATATTCTTCTTGAAAAAGACCTGTGACTGTACAGCTATTTTCTTTAACACCATTGTATTATAGCTGCTTAATACAGGGTTCCCCCCGCTTTTTTTTCAGAATCGAATTATCCGAATTTTTTCTGATTTTGCTGTAAAATGTACGTGACCAATACAACAACTCAATTTTTATACGGCTTTTCTTACCGTCTTGACAGTGCACACGCTGGCGTCCACATGACAGATACGTAGCCAATAATACCTACTAAATAAGTGTTACACATATTAAAAAGTTGGATTGAGCGAGCGAAATTATTTCATTTTGTTTAGATATAAGCGTAAAATTGATTAAAAAGGGAAAAATAAAGCCTCTCAGTTTTCTTCTGATTTTCCAGAAAATTTAATAAAATTAACAGATTTTTCCCTGATGCGGGGGAACCCTGTTAATAGGCTCTATTATTAGTCGTTGGTAGTATGAACATATACTAACAGAATATACATTCTTCTAGTATATACGACAAGGGCGATCTGGATGATCCGCTACCAGTTAAAACGAGCCTCTTCGGTTTCCAACGACACGACACAGCTGTTGGCAAGGGACAGATTTTAGGGTTTACGCCTAAAGCAATTACTGTGCTGGTGTCCCTGATATATTCATTGTAATTAAAACAATGCAACCGCTTGAATAAACAATAGTGCTGTTCCAGGTAGAGAATTCTCAAATCAAACTCAGCAAACATACTATGGGGATACAGCTTGTCAAAAATACCAACCTGAGTTTGGAATTTCAGAAGCACCATATAATGATTGGGAGTATCGTCTTTGACTATTTTGAGTTGCTCAATGACATCTCTACAAGTGAAATTGGCAAAATACAGGGTGGACTGGAGCGTCAGTGATCAAAGCAACTGTCTGCAAGTAGTGCAGTATGCAAAGTTTTGCCACCACTAACCTCATGGGGGCACTGAAAGTCATCAGATCGCGAATGGTCATGAAGTTTGGCACTCCGATAATACAGAGCATCTCCGATCGCATACTGTCCTCGGTTGTACTCCGAGCTTCGCTGCAAACAAATCAAAACAATGTGAAACGTCAAGGAAATGTAATGTTGGAATTTTCTGGCTTTCGAGAAACAAACGCAAACAAGATAGACACAGTTTTAATTTAACCATCATAGCAGACCAATATGATTTAAAGACCCTCACAATTAACCATAATCAGCTATTCTGCTTCTACAAACTTCCAGCCATACAATACGTTATCCTAAATTTTCATCACCTTAAACTTCCTTGTACTCTTCAATCCCAAAATTTGGTCTCCGGTTTCATATATACACTAGATCCAATAATCATATTTTATGCAATTGGCGAAGTCATTGAAAATCCTTGACATTCAATTTTACCTATTAGAGTTGCATAAGAGAATATACCACTGTTTAGTAGTATGGTGTAAACTAGCGGAATATATATTCTTCTAGTATTCACGGTCCCCAGCACCACCTGGAAGATCTGGTATCAGACCAAAACACTCGACACAGTTGACAGGCTGAGCAGGGACTCGAACCAGCCACCATTATGACAGACAACTAACTGTTCTATCCACTGAATTACCTGGCCTCCATTAATATTCAATGCAAATGCCTTATTTATATATAAAGTAGAAGTAAGTCGCCTTTTGGCATAATTAATATACAAAGCTGAAGGGAGTCTACTGCTTATACAATATAGCACCATGTCTATAAAATATTTTCTAACTGTATTATGAAGCTCTGTGTAAGTATTTCCGATGTTTTCATGTGGGCAATACTGCCAATCTGATTCTCCTTTGTCCGCAGTTTATCCCACTTTCAGGTGGGGTCTCTGGTTTTAATCAGCCTTCTCCAAAGTAATTGGTTATATCATTCATCTCCATGACGTCGTCCTCTCTTGCGTTTTCCTTGCACTTCCATTGCCATGGCTCTCTTCCCCACATAACCTTCCTCCCTTCTCATCACGTGTCCATACCATTTCAGTCGGCTCTCTTGTACTTTTCCCGATAGTTCTGCCACCTTTATCGTACTTCTAATTCTTTCATTCCTGAACTGGTCCAGCTTTGTTATACCGCACAACCAATCAATCTACCTAAATAACTAATGCTTTTACTGAAAAGCACTGCATGAAAAGCCTATCTCAAATTGAGTTAAAACGGCAGATTTAACAATCCGACGAAAAGCAACATTGTTACGCAATTCACATATAGTCAGTAAAGGAAGTGCTAAACTAACCAATCTTTGTACACATGTATGATGCCTTCTGTGGACTCTACCATCGGGTTGCCCGACAAGAATGGTTTCTCTTCTATGTGCTCAAAATGGCTCAATTTCAAATCTGCGTCGCCAGTCTTCATCGTTTCGTCAAACTCCTTTAAATCTGTGCAATAGGAGAAAAAGCAAATAACACAATCTTTAAAAATACTGTGCCAAAAGGATTCATACCTTGATTTGAGAAGGTAATAATGGCTATTTTCTGATATTCACGCTTGCCTCGGTGAACAGCTGGATCAGTGGAAAGATATGACTTTTCTTTCGTAATGGAGTCTTGAGAGAGTTCGTCTACTTTGGAAAATGAAAAAGTTGGTGCTACAAATTTAAAAGAGATGTCACCAATTAATTTATGATAACTATGGTGTCGGAAAATCATCAAAACACTAATGATAATTAAAATGTGGCATTTATAATTTAACATATCTATATTTATTACATACATTATGGTATGACTAAAAAATAATTCACACAAAAAATAAAAACTTGCCTACAAGCGTATCCTTATTTAGAATCAATGATTAAAAAGCATTTATGTTCATGTCATTATATTGACAAAATGACATTTATAACTGATATGAATATTTCGAGCCATATAATGATGTTGAAAATTCAGTGAATCTTTTCAGTCAATTATTTTTCATAAAAATATAGTGACCCAGAGGCCATAGACAGTCATATAATGATGTTTCAAATTGACAGATATCTTTCTAGTGATATTGTAAGTAGTGGCAAGTGTCTGTAGGCACTTAAATATTATCATCATCAATATTATAGTCAGCACATTCCCCTTTATGGGGGTTGCTGACTTTCATTTCTCCTTCCATCTGCTGACTCCTCTCCATCTCACTTTATCTCCTGCATCATCATCCTTGTCCAATCCAACTTTTTCCTCTGACCATCTCCTTCCATGACATCTTTAGCTTCATCCCACCTCCAAGCTCCATGCTCTCATCACACTCAAATCTTCCTCATATTGAATAATAAAAAGAGTCTTTTGTTGGGTACTAAATGTAATTGTAAAATACAGGACGTTTCGCGTATCTTTGTCAAGTGTAACTAAAATTATGGTACAAGTCAGTACAAAGTTAAGGATTAAATGGTTACAGAGAGAGAGACTTTGAATCTAATTATTTATTTACTATTCAAGTCTGAAAAAATAACATCTATTCTTAGATTAACATAACTTATGAAATTTTAAGCATATATAAATTTCATATCGTATATCGTAAATTTTAGGAATTTTCTACTCTAGACGATATTTTAGAAATTTTACGGACAATCACAGGTCTACATAATACTTAGAAACTCCTAAATAAAATTCTTGCTTATTTTTTATTGTTTTCGAGATCTCTGTCGTCTTTTCTAATGTCCAATGATGCTGGATATGTTGTCACGATATATACATGTAAATAATGTGTAATACAATGCGAAATAAAGGCAAACAAATGAACATTGAAGAAGCAACAGAGGTCCGAAAGAAAAGAAACATGAAGCAAAGAAGGAGAAGATGATGGATGTGAAGAAGCAGCAAGAGAAAAACCAATACTATGCAATGCACCCCGAATCGATAACCGATTTCCAGATCGAGCAATGAAGGGCATTGCTGTGAAAAAATATGCCGATTCCTCTTGAGCATCAGATATACATGTCAATAAAAGTAATGGGGCATGGACTATACAACTTGCAGCCAAGAACGATGGAGACAGATAGAATAATTTAGTATAGACAGAACAAACGTGATAAAATCGATTGGATATCTTCGTATAGTTGGGGAGGAGGAAATGGACGGTTGGAAGGGAGAACAGCACGTGCGGTCGGGGGGAATGCCTGCTAATCGCAACAGAGAGTTGGCAGGAATCAAAAAGGGGGTTGTTGGCTGAGGTTGTGCGCGCGTGTGTGTGTGACGAAGGAGAAAATAGTGCACGAACAACACCAATGTAACGCATGAAACAAGTGAACGTCGACGACGATGATGAAAGCAAAGGAGGAGGGAAAGAGTGGCGAGGGGAGAGAGAGCAAGAGCTGATTGAAAAGAAGTGCGTGCACCGGGAAAAGGGGAGTTCTTCCAGCGCCGTCCGTTCAGGTGGTAACCGGATACTTTTTTGGATTATATCCTTCATAAAATTTATTGTAACCCCCAACGAATTCGCGGAGAGAGACATTGTCGGGGCACAGAGAAGCTTTAGCCAGTAAATACACTAATAAAAGTATTCCAGTTGACATATAGCTTTGCTTTTGCCTCAGCACAAACCTCCCACGTCTGTCATTCTTATGCGTAGATCAGTTTGCGCCAAATTTTCTGTACAGGAAATTTCAAAATGAAAGAATCTCAACAAATGCGATTGGTCATTTTCAAATATTTTTACACAAGCATTACTTATTAGGAGAGGGTCTAAGAATTTAAAATTTGAAAGTCAGTCAGTAGAAAGCCAACTAAGGTTCATAAGATTTATTGAATTAAATAGTCAAGAGCTTGACACGAGGAAAACAAATCAATGTTTCGAGTTCAGAAGATCTGAAAGTTGCAGGGACACTTTTTAAAAACTTTAATTTTTTACAATTCGCTAAGCAAAAGTAATTGCACACGAAACCTTTACGCGCTCCAAAACACGAAAGAAATAAAAAATGAAAATGACGTATATCAAAACAAAATCACCTCAAAAAAACCCTTTGACACAAAGTCTTGCAAGTCTGTCTCGGCGGTGTTTTACTTTCAAAACTGGGTAACGGTGAAGTGTAGGTCGAAATCAAAGAGGTTGGAATAAGTATATACTAGAGTAGACACGTCCATTTAAAGATAAAGGATTCCGTGCAATTTGATTTAATTTAGATTCGGCCAATCAGATGTGACGATTTTCTGTTTTAAAAATAGCAGTGGCATGTCTAGAAATTCAAGACGAAATGTGATCTCGTTCAAAGTCTTTGTCTTGTGAAAACCCAAAACTAGAAGAATTATTAAGACAAATTTTTTTAAGAGAGTGCTTACATTAATCTGGACTTTCAAATTCATAAAACCTTATATCTGGCAATATTAAATCCATGTAGGGGAATGATTAATTTTCTAATACAATGATAAAACACATTTCTCGTTTCACATTGTCTGCTTGTACAGTTTATAACCGTTTGTTGCTATTTTGCAAAAAATCCATGCAAGGAAATACTCGTTTTATATCCTCTATGAACGGACCTGATTTATAGTTTAAATGAGTTGGCCGTCTATTTTCCAATTAGCGTCACGCACAAATATACAACACTGATTGTTTTTTTATAACCATTCCAGCTTGGATGCGCATTAACACTATATAGTATTCCTTGTTGTTCGCACTATTGTATTGGAACAGCTGAAACTTCTGATTTCTTCTGAATGCTGATTATGAAGACGCAGTTTATTGATCGATTAAAAAGTGCGTACATGGACACAAAAGCTGTACCATATCATTTACGTTGTTAAGTAACTATTTTCAAATGGAACAATAATTTTAATACTTTTCACCGTCAAATTGTATCTTTCGCTATATATATATCTGACATAAACACGACGATTTTTGTTTTGCTGAACTTTGCTGCTATAAAAAATCGATACAGTGTATAGTGGAAAATAAATAAATTGAATGACATGCCACAAACAGTCATAAATCATATATAGTGAATTTGGAAAATACGAAACACAGAAGGTTATTAACTTGTGGTTCAGAGTCGCTTGTCAAGTAGTTTTCAGTATTACCTCGTTTAGACCCCCTTTCTGAGACACCGATTTACTTGGAAATTGTATACTAAAGCGGAACCGGATCACTAGGTCTAGATATAAGGAAAGCGGAGATTTCAATATGACTCTCTTTTTCTTACGGATGACAGAAATTCACTTAGGGAGCGAGCGCACGTCGAATGGACGGTGCGGTGCCAATCTGTCTTTCTCCACGAACGGAAATCTGATGGTGAGGATAATGATCGGGGAAGCATTGAGACGAGAACTTTGTCAGCTCTAATCAAGAAGACGTCTACAACCTTTCTGCTGGAGCGAGCGAGACAAAGGGTTTCGTGACAGGAACGCCAAAAATCGCATTCTGACCACGAGAAGTGGAGAAGCCGTGGAGAGGCAAGAAAGCAGGAGGGATTTGCAACGAGGGGATTCTAAATTGAGGCGTCGGCAGCAGCAGTTCGGGTGTACTATTACCCGCCGTCCTTTCGGTTTCTTCCACACACCCCCCCCCCCCCCCGATCACAGGCAACCACAAAAATCATAATTTGACGGTGTTGGATTGATATCCCTTTTACTTTCGCTCTTTCGTCTGACTTATCTCCCATTTCAGAAAATTTTATAACCGCCGGCGAGCCAGCTCTCAATTGCAAACGGACTAGGGGGAGCGCGGCTAGCATTTCACTGATTTGGCGCAGGCGGCGATATGTTGGAGACCACTGCGCGCTGCCTCCATGAGCGGGATGGGCAGAGGCGCGGATTCACGACTGAGTTCTTCTTCGCGTCTTCGTATTTTAGTCAAGTCAGTCTTCAGTAGAGAGACAACTGGGAATGAAAGAACTGCGGAATTAGTAGCCTGAATCCTCCCGCGCCCGATCTTTCTTACCCGATCAACCGGTTCGTTCCTGAGCGTCTTCCGTTGACAGCGGAACAGTCGCCAGAGGAGTGAGATCGGAGGGAAAAGGAGGAGAGAAAGAAAGCCTGTGTGGGTGTTGTGGGTGTTTGTGCGTGGAGAGAGAAGATTCAGTCTCGTCTGTGCTAAAGTACTATCGACTTCTCCAGCTCGTTCTCTCCCCCAACTCGATAGAAGCTGTATAGGAGGGAGTAGGAGCAGACAGTGTACGAAGTCGACGATCGTGGGGTGTGAGAAAAGGGACAAGGAGAGCGGCCTGGGTGAATAATTGGGTGAATCGAAAGCGACGGCATGGACGCCAACGCTATAGCCAAGCCAATGAGGACGAGGAGGGGCAGAGGAGGAGAAGTCGAAATTTCACTTTCTCTCCAAGGAGTTGAACAATCTGGTCCTCTCCTTGATGCACCGGGAGGTTAGTACCCGACCCTAGGGGTGAAGTCAATTCATTGCGACTAAGCAGAAAGCAAATTCCCATTTCCCTCGCACTCTCCCTCTATACAGTATATGGATACAGGCTGTGTGGACCTACCTGAACTATATCTAGGATAAACTAGTTGTCATGCTACGTAATGTCTGGCCCAAATTAGTGGTCGACTACTGCAGGATTCATTTCTTTATAATATAGAGCTTTCTGTATAATGTGACATTTGAAGCAGCACATTTAATTGCAAAGTCCCCGAAATGAACACCAGAGTTAGACAATATAAAAGTCCAACATGCGCGTTGGAATCCCCTGAATTCCGTGTCGTGTGCCCACAGCGCAACGGCACGCTGGTCTGTTCGTCCTAGTTTGGTGCATATCTCGCAGAACTAAACAGTGGGTGCAGCAATTGTAGCCCGCCATGACTGTTAGAAACTCCAAACGGAGGAGCAGTTCGTCTATTTTAATGGTAATAAATATACTACAAGTTCTATGAAATACAGGCTCGATCAGCCTCACTTCCAGATTTACAGGCATTGAACCTGGAAGAGAGCTGCTGCTTCTCAAGGCTGTGAATGGAGAGGATAAGCAGAAGGAATTCACACTGGACAACCAACCAGCGTTGCACCTCGAAATCTTGAAAGTCTCATTCCCAACGTTCGTTATGTCCTCTTCAAAGTATGACTGCAGCTGCATGTTCATTAATATTATTAAACTTATAATTGTTCTTCCATCTACTTATGCTGTAAGTGAGCGTTCATCACTATGCGACGTATTAGGACGTACCTATACTAACTATGGGGCAGGAACGCTTAAACCACACAGACAGACAGACAGACAGACGAGGTTATAATAATTGAGGAATCAGTGACGGAAAAATCATCCGAACTTCAGTGCAGACAACCATGGGAGGACAAACCAAATCTCTGAGTGTGTTCTTTTCACCACCCCCAATCCCTTTTCAACTCCCTTCCTCGCGCGGACAGCCAAATGATGTGGGGATAAGTGGCTGGAATGTGTCTGTCACACCCCAGCTATTTAGGGCAAAGAGGACGGGTGTCCTGTCCTGTCCTGCCCTGTTCTCTTCGTCTTATAGCGCGCAATCGGAGAAGCTATTGACCGATGCTAGTTGTTCGACGAAAGGAAATCATCATCCTACCCACCTCCCACATCGCCACCGCCAGCCTACCCAAGAAGCTCAAAGCCCCTCCCGCCCGCCTCTCGGCC
>JAUYWV010124492.1:0-11524 GCA_032274565.1 Nematoplana nigrocapitula
TTAAAGGATACAGAGTTGGAATTAACGTTTAACGGACATAAGTAGTCTAAGTTACAGTAGAGAGCGATAGGTTTGGAGCTAGACAGTTCGATGTGGCGAAAGTTATCAGACTGGTTCCACCGTTTCAAGAGAAAGAGGTAGACAAATATTTTGCAGTTTGAGAAAGTAGCTACCGGTTTGCAATGGCCTGTTGTGAGTTGGACCCTTCTCTTGCAAACTGTTTTGAAAGGGAAAGCACAAGAGGTGTATTCAGCATTGTCTCTGGGAGACTCAACTGTTTATAAGACCGTTAAAAAGGTGATCTTACAGGCTTATAATCTTGTTCCTGAGGGATATTACAGGCTTATAATCTTGTTCCTGAGGGATATCGGCAGAAATTCAGAAATCACCAGTAGGCTGTGAAGCAATCATGTTTGGAATTTTCGAGGGAAAAGGAAAATCTCTTCGACAGACGGTGTGCTTCTACGAAGGCTCAGAATTTTGATAATAATCTGAAGCAGCTTGTTCTACTAGAGGATTTTAAGTTGAGTATTCCAAAGTATGTTTTTAGAGAAGAAAGAAGTTGACACGTTAGGTAGAGCCTCTAAGTTAGCTGATGAATATGTTCTAGTTCACCCAAACACATTCCAAGATAGTTGTCATCCGAGTCTGTGGACTTACCGGGGTGTAACACGAAGTAATAAGATTTTTTATAAACGCGATAGCTTGAGTTGAGTCTCTTAGCTAATTTAATAAGCTTTTCCTATTGTTTTACCCTTTATGATTGATATAATGATTGCGGAAGCAAATTAGTATAATCAATCAGAAATACTAAATATCAGCTAATAAATCTTATTGAGAAGATCGATATATTTGATCTATACATATATATCAATACTATGTGCAGAATCTGACTGTAAGGCCCGTCATCTGGTGATCCACCGGCTTATATTGTCGCTTTTGTATTGGAAGGTTTAGACGGAGAAGATGCTGTATATGGAAAATATACTATCTTTAGAAAAAATAGGACACCTGCTTATAAACAACGGATTTAGTGCCATTTCGTGCGTTGTCCTAAACAGGACAGTTATTGCGGTCACTGGGAAGGGTCGGGGTCGGGTGTGGTCATCTTAATATCACCAGCATGAGTTGTATTACTACTCGTATTTTTCTTGGATATGTTATCTATCAGTCTATCGAAGTAGTAAGAGTTTGGTCGTATTTAGCCCAGAGAACGACCTAGTTTATGTTAGCAACGGCTCAGCCAATCAAAATAAAGAAAGTCAAGGTCATTGCTAACGTGGACCAATCAGGTTAAAGTGTGTCAAGGTCGTTGCCGTAATTCTATTTTTAACACCCGAGCACGTCATAAGTAGCTCCAGATCACGTGGAATTTCCCCAAGGTCACGGGGATCATGTGTCCCCTACCCGGGGAAAAATTATAAAAATTTAAAAAAAGATGTTTATATGGCTGAATCACATGATCCGACTTATCGTTCAAAGGGGATCGACGAAACGAATCGATTTATGCCATCAGATGTGAAATCCAATCAGTAATTATCGATTTTATCGATCGTACAAACTTTATACATTGTTATGTCGAGTTAAATCGAGTGCCGTAACGAACACACACTACATATAAGTCTGGTCCACCCAGAGTATAGACACGGAGATCGACTTCAGATCGGCCACTACCACTCGACTCCCGTTGTGTGCTCTCTTAGTGCTATAATACACAAATTAGGCGGGCGATCGGCGTCTATGATAGAGTAGAATGGAGTGGACCTTGCCTCGAAGCACTGACGCAGTTCGTTGATCATGTACACAACACAGAGGTGGGGGGTCACTGCCCCAGGACGGGCTACTACAGCCAGCGCATTGGCTTGCAGCAGAGTGCGATTTGTGACAGGTGCGAAATGGGGGAAGTGAAGGACCACTGGTTGCTCTGCCCAGCGCTTGCAGGGGTCAGGAAGCTGCATGGTCTACACGATGTGGACAATCTGGGCGACGATCGGGCTGTATTGAAGTTCCTCACTAAGGCCTATCCTCACTGGATGGCCTGAGAGGAGCCGAGTTCCGAATGGACGACGACACGGAGGTCAGTATTAATTGCAACAAGCATCCGAAGATAACAGCCAGTTTGTTGCTCAAATCCATACACGTCGTAAAATCCCCGTTCCATCTTCTTCAGTACGAGGATAGGAAAGGTGGAGATGAGGGTGGAGAAACAGAGACAGAGAAGATCGATAATCACTGCCGCATATGGTTTGACGTCAGAACGAAGATGGGGTAGAAAATTATGTGTCTTCTCAAGTGCACGTGGGGAAGAGGATTTCTACACGTCACTGCTGTTCTCTGTTCTCAGTAGGGCAGAAACATTTCTACCAAGCGTTCGTCATCATGTGGCGGACATCCAACGAAAAATTTTGAATTCGCCCTCCCCCCGGCGAAATTGAAAACGGGTATAACTTTTCGCCCTTCCCCTCGTCAAATTTGAAAACGACTATAACTTTGTATCCACTCAACCGAATAGAATGAAACCAACGTTATTCGTTTTTTCTTCTTTATTACCTATACATCGATACTACTTTCGAATTTATAACAGTAGTATAAAGTATTTTAATTCAATTTCGTAATTAGAAATCGATAATCACTGATCGGCTTTTAACTTTGTATCCACTCAACCGAATGCAATGAAACCAACGTTATTCGATTTGTTTGTTCCTTACCTAACATTTGATACTACTTTCGAGTTCATAGCAGTCGTATAAAGTATTTTATTTAAAAAAAAATAGAAATCGATCGATAATCAATGATTAGATTTCGCTTCACTTGATTTGTCTCATCAATACTTAACAACAATATACAAACTTCGTTCTATATATTGTCATTAAAGAAATCATTATTTAACTCCACATTGACAACGTCTGAACTTCGTACTATAGTTAATAAATATATATCGATCGATAAAATCGATAATCACAGATAGGATTTCACACATGATGCCACCATTCAATTCGTCTCGTCACTACCTTTTAAACGTTATGTCGGATAATATAATACGGACATATAAAAATTCGAATTTTTTTAAATTTTTGAATCTTAAGTTTTGAAAATTTTCCCATGGAGGGGAGGAGCAGGGGTTCACAAGATCCTCGTGACCTTGAGGTAAACTTGGGGAAATTCCACGTGACCTTGACCTAATTATGACGTACTCCGCTCTGTTTCACTGCTAAAGATAGAATGACGTCAATGACTTTGACATACTTTTATCTGTTTGGTCCGTGTCAGCAATGACCTTGAGCTACTTCAATCTGATTGGTTGAGCCGTTGCAAACGTAAACTAGGTCGTTGGCTGGGCTAGATACGACCAAACTTCTACTACTGTTCGCGAGTGTCCTAGGGAGTATTCTCCCGTTCCTATAATTCCATCTGTGGAGCTCCTGTATATTTATTGGGAGCACGGTACTTGCAGATACCTCGTTCAGGGGGACGCCAATAGACAGTACGAGGAGTAACTGGCTGTTTTCACAACCGCAGAGCCAGAAGTGAACCTGCTGAAAGGTGATTCGTCGTTGACAGTGTCTATCACCAACTGCGGAGGTCATTCCTATCGCTATACGGTAGCGGGTGTTGCTTAACGACCAATGGTCTATACTGGCAGAAAATTCATGTGTGGGCGTAATGATTGATTCACCGTGAGGATGCGCCTATTGGTGACTGCAGTTTGCATTTTCTAGAGTCGAAGCAAACTGGGACGTGTACTCGTTATATTGGATTTCCCGCTCATTGAAGACTTATGGGCATCCCCCATAGACTTTCGATAATTCAACATAGACTTTAGAGCATTCAACATAGACTTTAGAGCATTCAACATAGACTTTAGAGCATTCAACATATACTTTCGAGTAATCAACATAGATTTTCGAACATTTAACATAGACTTTAGAGCATTCAACATATACGTTCAAGCATTTGATTTAGATTTTCAAGCATGCTAATTAGTTATGGAGTTTGCTGAACCTATAGGCCTACAGTCAAGGGGACTTTACTAGTAACATTTTGCTCAAATGCTTCACCACCATCCTAATCCAATACACTCTACTTGCTATAGACAAACAGGAAAGTATGAGAAACCAAAAGGATGTTGCTACAAATATAAATTTGTTCACCTAAGACCAAAGACTGGGGGGATCTTACATACTGTCGCAATAGGAAACAACTTGTTCGAATGCTTGCTTGAAAGATTAAAACTGAAGAAATATAGATGCAAAATGCAAGTGCGCTAGCGCACTAGAGTGCATCGGGTGGGTGGGGGGCGTTTGCACCTACGTGTTCAATGACCTAGGAATTAACACTTCCTAAAGTTACATCCCTAATTTACTACTTATATACGCTTATAAGTAGTCTGATATGCTAACACCATTTTATCTCGTGTTTAGAAACCTAGAAATTCACTTTTTACATTAAACATTACGTTAAATTCCTATGTTACTACTTATATCTGCTTATAAGTAGTCTGGTGGTAATATAAATAGCACCATTCTATTATTCGTCTTTGAAAACCTAGGAATTCAATCTTTACTTTCAAAAAGACGTTAAATTCCTAATTTTCTATATATATCCGCTTATTAGTAGTCTGATAGGAATGCATACATGTAAACACGCACTCGATTAAGGTTTCCGATGGAAGGGGGGTCACGCTTGATTGCGTACGCTGGCTCACTCTCTAGTGCGTTTACCGGGACGTCACGCTTGATTGCGCACACTAGTAGGCACTCGAAATCGCGGCTGGACGGGTGGTGCGTGGGAGGGGGGAATTCCCAAATCTATTTTTAGGTGAGTTCGGGTCTTGCTAACCTATACTACTAACGAATTATTTAAATTAAAAGGAGTACCAATCTTTTAAAATCTTGTACCTTTCGTAAGCGACCTTATTTTTTGCATTAGAAGAATGGTGATATAACCCTGTTATTCCACTCCTCCGCTGACGCGACCAGAATGTGACATTTTTCTCAGATTGCGCCTCTTTTTTGACTGCTCCAGCAACGTTTTTGTAAAAAAATAAATTTAATCAATTTTAATTTTAATTTCATTTCAATCCAAATTGTAGTTTTTATTTGCTTGTAAACTGCCCATATTAGCACACAAACAGACAACACTTCAAATAGCAATTGCCGCCTTTAATCTAAAGCTTAACTTTTTTTCTACTCGCGAAAAGCCTCCATTCACTCTCAAAGAATGTAGTCGGGGAACACAAATCGAAAAGGTTATGCAGACCATAGAGCACATAATACATAGAGGTTCGTCTCCAAGGTGGTGGCTAGGTTTTTATCCGGTAACTTTTTGAGAAAGTTAAAATTACGCTATAAAATAATTTATTTATACAAGTACACAATATAAATAAATAAAGTTGCACACATTTTTGTTAAATTTTATTCGTAGTATATTAAACAGCTAAAAATTTTAAATATTGTCACGGAATTATATATTATTCTATAAAGTTTTGTTTTTAAAACGCGTATAATGATGGTTGGCGCTATACTATTTGGAAGCTTTTTCACGTGTCATTTATTTTTTATTCAAAAGGGTAAAATATGCAGTGCCTATGGCTGTCATTTTCAATCGATTTTATCTATCCTTTCATTTCTTTTCTCTTTAATTCATTCACTCTCATTCCATCTTTGTTTTATCTGTTTTGGATCTATATGTTAGTTGAAGGTAACCCTTCCCTCGCAACGCCCTCCTTTCTGATTGCTTATAGTGTGACGTCACTTGTCAGCCTGTATGGTGCGTTGAAATTCCATGGCGTCATCCAATCATACTGTTTTGTTTCATGGTTTCATTGAATTCCCTCAGGTTTACGAGATCTATATTGATCTATTTGATAGTTCAAGGTCATTAACATACTTTGGTTAAATTATTCGGAAAACACATATGTATATACTACTCTTAGTAAAAAAGTAGTACTTTCGTATACTAACATTTTTATGAATTACTAAGCTGCTAAAGAAAATACGCTTATATTTTGCACTATTTAAGATAAAACATATTGGAAAAGTTTTGTAGTTGATAATTTAATTCGAGTTCAACCTATATGTACTATAGTTACTCTATGATGCAGACAGTGTTGGATATAATCAATACAATATATGTTACTGTACTTTATTTAAGCTAATCATTACTGTTTTACTTTTTTTTAAAGTAATCTGCCGAAGTAAGGCTGCCTATTTGTCGACCATTGTTAGTCATAAAAAAAAAGAAGAAATTTACTGTAAGTATGCATATACATATATAGCGGGTGTATCAGAATTATAGATGCAAAGTAAACACCTATAACTTTTGACCCATATAAATCAGCATAATAAATTTGATATCTTCTTTCGAAAGCTGAATGCTGTAAGGTTTTTGTCATCTAGTAACTATATAGAAATTTCGAATATTTAAACGAATTAATCCTGTTCTAAAATAACGTTCTGTTGTGATGAATCTGAATTAGTTGAATAATAAGCTGTCATCTATTCACTGGATAAAAAATGCCTAATTACACAAATGCACATAATGCCGTATGTTTATTGATCAGCTTAAGTACTTATAAATGATCACAAAATTTCATTCATTTATGGCACTCCCCCAGTTGCGTGTAGACATCAGAGTTGTTTGCTTTCCGTGCAATGATATTGGTGTTTTGTTTTCCAAGTGTTATAAATGCTCTTGCTGTTTTAGAAGAAGATGATAGTTGTTGGCAGAATAAAACCAAATGTTCTAGAATGCATGATATTTGTTAAACTTTGCGGCTACCATTTTGAATAATACAACAGTATAAATGTTAGGGATAAACCAATTTAATTAAATATTTGAAATTTCTATAGTTTCTAGATGACAAAGAAATTACAGCATTGTGTTTTCGAAAGATACAAAAGTTATTATGCAGATTTCTATGGGTCCACAATTATAGGTGACTTTGTATCTATAATAATATGGTACACCCGATAATTTATATGATATGATACAAATCTACAGAAGGGCATTACAAATATTCCTAAACTCTCATAACGCATTAAAACTGTTAAAAGCTTCATAAGTGTTAAGATTCCCCATTGTATCTAAATTTCTCTTCAATTTCAACACGCAGGACAACGCAGTGAAATGGCTGAAAATCCCGGCCTATGTTATCCGAGGGTACAATTTGCGCACCATCTACAGGATCAGTGCCAGAGAGTGCCGGAAGAAGTGCGCTGGAAGTCATCAATGTAAAGTGGTTGATTACAGGAAATCGGATAGAAGGTGCCATCTGAACAGCGCTGGCATAGAGTACGCTGAATATTATTCTACCAACTGGGAACTCTATGCAAAACTCTGACCATCTGAGATGAAAAAGTGTTCATGGTATATAGACCACGAATCCACTATATCTACTGAATTTTCGTTTGCCGACAACTGCAACGCCTTTTATTTTGTAAAACTTTCATTCATTTAAAAAAATGGAATGCTTTAACAGTCATTTTTAGATGTCAACCTACCAAGTAGAATAGAGAGAAACTTTGAAATATCTTGTTTTGTTCATTCAGTTTTCACCCAAGTTAGTATTGATCACTTTTAAATGCTCATCCGCCATAAACTAAATATTTTGACAGGATCATAATATCGCCAATAAACAGAACGTTCTCTGATTTATTTACAAACAAGCTGCCTAATATTGGGTTACGCGAAGTAATAAGATTATCCTAAACGCGATAGCTTGAGTTGAGTCTCTTCTGTAATTTAATAAACTTTTCCCATTGTTTTACCCTTTTTACCACTAATGCGTAATTGATAAACTGATCGCGGATGCAAATTAGTATAATCAGTCAGAAATACTAAATATCAGCTAATAAATCTTATTCAGAAGATCGATATATTTGATCTATACATATCATCTTAGATTTGTGAACAATAATTGGTATGTGGCGAATCTGACTGTAAGGTTTGTCATCTGGTGATCTAGCGGCTGATATTGTCGATTTTGTATTGGAAGAATTAGACGGAGAAGATGATCTATATTGAAGAAATACAATTCTTGACAAAACATGGGCACCTGCATCTATCTATCGAGTGTTTTGCTTTGTCAAACAGGTTCACGTTTTATGGATTCCATTTTCTCCACTCCGTTCGATTTTCCGCTTTCTTTTAGATTCTTATATGAATTTGTATTACATGCTGTTGACATGCCTTTTCTTGGCCTTCCTCGTCCGTGTTTTCCACGAAATCGTCCTTCGATGTTTGTTTTCATTAAGTTATTTTTTCTTAAGATGTGACCTATCCAGTTATTCTTCCGTTCCAAAATATTCTGAAGTATAAATTACGTCTTTCTTGTATCTCTTCTAATACTCCTACGTTGGTTTTCCGATCCTGCCATGATATTCTCTGCATTCGTCTCCATATCTACATTTTGAATGCTTCTATCTTTTTCTTATCACTTTCTTGGAGTGTCCATGTTTCTGATCCATACAGGGCTACACTCTCTATTATTGATTTGACAATTTCTTCTTAGTTTCTATGTTTAACCTTTTGGCGTGCAATTTTCTTAGTTTGGTAAAACTTGCTTAGCTATTATAGCAATTTTTGTTCTTATTTCCTCATGGCATCTACCGTTCGGTGTAATAATTGCACCTAGGTATTATAAGCCTTTCACTTGTTATAATTATTTATTGTCTTATTTTATGGTCATAGTATCATTTCCCGATTTCGTGGTCCGCATTAGTTTTGCATATAAACTGTTTTTAGGGCTCGTTCATACATTGTCCTAAACAGGACAGTTATCGCGGTCTCTGGGAAGGGTCGGGGTCGAGTGTGGTCAGCTTAATATCATTCGGGTAAGTACACCATGAACTTCTATTACTGCTCGTATTCCTCTTAGCATGCCATCAATCAGTTGATCGACAGTCTCCTAGGGAATATTTTCCCATTCATCTGTAATTCATCTCTGGAGCTCCTGTAAATTTATTGCATCTCCCAGGCGATTAAGTGTGTCAAGGTCATTGCGTAATTCTAATTTTAGCAGCCGAACACGTCATAAGTAGCTCAAGATCACGTGGAATTTCCGCAAGGTCACGGGATCATGTGTCCCCCTACCCAGGAAAAAATATTCAAAATTTTAAAAAAGATGTTTATATGGCCGAATCATATGATCCGACTTATCGTTCAAAGGGTATCAACGTGACGAATCGATTTATGCCATCAGATGTGAAATCCAATCTGTAAATATCGATTTTATCGATCGTACATACTTTATACATACTTTATACATACACAATTAGGCGGGAGATCGGCGTCTATGATAGAGTAGAATGGAGTGGACCTTGCATGGAGCTTGCCTCAGAGCACTGACGCAGTTCGATGTTCATGTACACAACACAGAGTTGGGGGGGTCACTACCCCAGGACGGGCTACTATCGCCAGCGCATTGGCTTGCAGCAGAGTACGATTTGTGACAGGTGCGAAATGGGGGAAGAGAAGGACCACTGGTTGCTCTGCCCAGCGCTTGCGGGGGTCAGGGAGATGCATGGTCTACACGATGTGGACAAGCTGGGCGACGATCGGGCTGTATTGTAGTTCCTCACTAGGGCCTATCCTTACTGGATGGCCTGAGAGGAGCCGAGTTCCGCATGGACGACGATTCGGAGGTCAGTATTAATTGCAACAACCATCCGAAGATAACAGCCAGTTTGTTGCTCAAATCCATACACGTCGTAAAATCCTCGCTCCATCTTCCTCAGTACGAGGATAGGAAAGGTGGAGATGAGGGTGGAGCAACAGAGACAGAGAAAATCGATAATCACTGCCGCATATGGTTTCACGGCAGAACGAAGATGGGGTAGAAAATTATGTGTCTTCTCGAGTGCACGTGGGGAAGAGGATTTCTACACGTCACTGCTGTTCACTGTTCTCAGTAGGGCAGAAAAATTTCTACCAAGCGTGCGTCATCATGTGGCGGACATCCAACGAAAAATTTTGAATTCGCCCTCCCCCCGGCGAAATTGAAAACGGGTATAACTTTTCGCCCTTCCCCTCGTCAAATTTGAAAACGACTATAACTTTGTATCCACTTAACCGAATGGAATGAAACCAACGTTATTCGATTTGTTTGTTCCTTACCTAACCTTCGATACTACTTTTGAGTTTATAGCAGTAGTATAAAGTATTTTGATTATTTTTTAAATAGAAATCGATCGATAATCAATGATTAGCTTTCGCATCACTTGATTTGTTTCATCAATACTTAAGAACAGTATACAAACTTCCTTATATATAATGTCATTAAAGAAATCATTATTTAACTCCACATTAACAACGTCTGAACTTCGTACTATAGTTAATAAATAGAAAGCGATCGATAAAACCGATAATCACAAATGGGATTTCACACATGATGGCACCATTCGATTCGTCTCGTCACTACCTTTCAAACGTTATGTCGGATTATATAATTGGGACATATAAAAATTCGAAATTTTTTTAAATTTTGAATCTTTGAATTGTAAGTTTTGAAAATTTTCCCACGGAGGGGAGGGGCAGGTGGTCACATGATCCACGTGACCTTGATTTATTTATGACGTTATCCGATCTGATTCACTGCTAAAAATAGAATGACGACAATGACTTTGACATACTTTTATCTGTTTGGTCCGTGTCAGCAATGACCTTGACCTACTTTAATCTGATTGGTTGAGCCGTTCCAAACGTAAACTAGGTCGTTGACTGGGCTAGATACGACAAAACTTCTATTACTGTTCGCGAGTGTCCTAGGGAGTATTCTCCCATTCCTATAAATCCATCTGTGGAGCTCCTGTTTATTTCTTGGGAACACGGTACTTGCAGATACCTTGTTCAAGGGAACGCCGATAGACAGTACGAGGAGTAACTGGCCACCCTGGCGTTCGCCGACGACACAACCTTCGGCGCCCAGGGCACAAATGCGCGCCAGTGTATCGAAGCCCTCCAGCCCGCGGCCGACTGGTTCGTCTTGTGGTGTGAGACATGGAAGGTCTCCCTCTCACTCCCAAAGTTAGTCGTGTCCTACGACACCATCGACCCGAGAGAGGTGAACGGGAAGGCCAAACCGTCCCTTTTCTTCGGGAACAACCCTGTCCCCTTCGAACCCTTCCCCCGCCTCCTCGGGGTGACGCTCGACTGTCAGTTGACTTTCAACCGACAAGCCCGGGAGTCGAGAGCGAAGCAGACCGCTAGAAATAAGACCCTACGTTGCCTGACGGGCAGGTCCTGGGGACAGGACCGCCGCACCATGACCGCACTCTACAAGACGTACAACCAGGCTGCGGCCCTCCACGGGGCCTCGGTCTGGCTCGCCAACGCAGCGGACTCGACAAGAGAACTGGTCGAGGTCCCACACAGAGCGGCAGCCCGCATCATCTCTGGATGCACGCGGTCCACCCCGTCCACTGCACTCCTGAAAGAAGCCGGTCTGTCTGAGCTCTCGACCATCGCCACTGCGGCGGCCGGGTCCCTCAGAGAAAGAGCCCTCCGCCATCGTCAACCAACCCCC
>JAUYWV010124503.1:0-11521 GCA_032274565.1 Nematoplana nigrocapitula
GCACGGGAGAAATCAATGGTGGCAAGAACAGTGCGCGCGGGGGGTTTGGGAGAGTGGAAGCCATCAGCGAGGGACTGGGGCAATATGAGGATTTGGTCGACGGTGGAGCGACCGGGAGAAAACCAGATTGGTGTTTGGAGAGAAGGTTTCTGGATTCCACGAAGTAAGATAGCCGAGCGAGGACCAACCGCTCAAAGAGTTTAGAGGTGCAAGAGGTGTGCGAAATGGGCCTGTAGGAGGAAGGATAATCAGTTGGTTTGTTAGGTTTAGGGATTGGAATGATGTTTGAGAGTTTCCACGAAGAAGGAAACTCTCCATTGGTTCAGGAGGTGTTGAAGATATAAAGCAAACGATTTAGGGCGCAGTCAGGGAGATGTTGGAGATTTCATCGTGTCCGATGGCTTTGGAGGAAGAAAGTTTGCGAAGGGCATGGGAGAGTTCTTCGGGCGTGAAGAGAGAGCAGAAGGTGGGGTGCTCCGGGCCGCCACACTGCGAAGAACGAAGGTTTTTAAGGAAAGCCTTCTTTCTCGAACGGGAGGCCTTGGGGCACGGACGGGAGAAGATGCCAGAGTAGTAGCCCGCGAACTTATTCACGTTCCCGAGCTTACTTCTGGCACCAGGGTGGAAGGATTTCGAAGACTTGGAGGAGGAGAGGCCGGAAAAGCTGTGAAGAATGCTGAAGACGTGGCGGGGTGAGTGCGTGGGTTTAAAGATGAGACGATGGCCTGCCATGCCTGGGCCTTAGAAATGGCAATGGTGGCTGAAACATGCCTGTTGGCGGCGATGTAGGCGGTTCGGTGGTCTTCGTCGAGGTGGCCTCTGGAATAAGCTCTGCGTTGAGCAGAGACAGCTTCCTCCACCTCTGAAGTCCACCGAGCTTTGGGAGCCTGGGAGGTACGACCAAAGGGAATGGATTCTTTGGCCGCATTAAGAAGAAGGGAGGTGTAAAAAAGGGTGGTGGCGTTGAGAGAGAGAGTTTGGATTTGATCTAGTGGGGGACAGTTTGCCGAAATGTGGTTGGCGAAGGAAGTCCAGTCAGCCTTTTTATAGTTGAATGAGGGGGGTTAGCTGCTTGGTTGGAAAGGGGAGGAGAAAGGGATAGAGATAGAAATAGGAAGGTGGTCGGATCCGAGGTCCACAGAAGTAGACCAGGAGCACCGATGCGAACTGGTAGACCAATCAATCGATTAGTTGTAAGTCTTACGATGGCTATTTATCCTAATGGAAAAGGTATTCTGTTAAATCATGGTAACTAACACTTTTGGTAGAAAAGGTTGGTTAACTGAGTTAAACCCACACTTTTAGTTAACCAACACTTTTGCATTGATTTTGTACCAATAGCCATCGTTGCATAAAATACTGTTGGCTATCGTGCATACCTTAACCCGATTGAGCATCTTTGGGACGAGCTCAAGAGAAGACTCAATCGGAGACAGCCAGCACCAGCCACAGTCGCCCAACTTACATAGACTCATCCTCTCAATGTACCAAATTTTCAAATGGTGGCCATAGAAGATATTGACTCATATTGATCACTACTCAACCTATAGTACAGTCAATGACGTCAATTTGACATAATATAAGCTTTAGTTGATTGTCTTGCTCATAATAAAAAGACTATAATTTATAAAATGTTCTCATGTCCCTTGAAACGAATCACAACATTTTTTACTGTAACGATCGACATTGCCTTCTGTATTTATGCATTTTGCATGTCAGTATAAGAATGTAATGGATCGAGAAGTCGGCCCTTCGAATTACTGATAAGCTCCCACCCCAGATTTTCTTCGTCGATTACGGCTTACGCCCTTTCGTGACAACGCTCACACCTGTATTCACATATATGTACATACAATAAACCTAGTGTTCTACGGATACCTGATTCTTATTAACACAAAAAACATTATCGATTTTGTAGTTTTTGTGACTGTACATAACTAGAGAAATATCCGACAAACTTTTTTCTTCACATTGATTTTATGTTTGACTAAATTCGGAAATATATATATTCAACTTTACTTTCGGGATAATTCTTTCCTTATATAGTTAATATTATTTTGTTTGAAAATATATATAAATACTGCTTATTGTGCTGAGGTATGGGCTAAAACACTAACAGTCAAATTACTCGGTTGTCACTTTGACATTTTTGGAAACTTAAAAAGGAATGAAGTCGGTATTTAATAATCCTGACGATTCTGTGAATAAGTTCACTTTTGTGGGCTGTGTGCTTAATAAATGTCCAATCGAATGAACAGTCAAAGCAGACGTATTTCTGGCGTCGTTTTGTTGTCTTATGGCGGCATATATGTTTCCGTATGGAAGTACAGTATATCTAGACACATAAACTACAGTGCTACTCTACCGATCAACATATCAACGAAAGTGTGGAGCTCCGCCGTCTGCTGGAGCGGAGGCAAAATAGGTAGCCATAATTGGGAGGACGAGAAGACGCCACAAAAGGGATTTTATTATCATAGAAACTAGCGGACTGTAATTATACTGCCACCATTTTTCGAAATTACTCCACCAGTTGTGGTCAGAATGGTCTCTGGTGTGCGGAACTACCATGTATCGGAAGCTTATCGGCAGTAGGCACTCGATCAATTTTTCTTTGTACTATTAATTTACGAAGAAGTTTGTAATTTAGTAACTGAGAGAGTATTGTGAAATTGCACAGACATTCTCTATACTGTATTATATTATAAAGATAAGCGGCTGGAACAGTAATAAGCCAGTTTACATACTCCTGGGAAGCGTGCTGACAAAATTGGGATCTCTGAGAAAGTTATAAAATCAAGAAATACAGTAGCGTTGACTGATGAAGCCTTCGATATGAGAAAGTTGTGGCTTGTAAATATCCGAGATCATAAACTAAGGACTATAAGCAAGACCTGGTTATAAGCTCAGACGTGTAGATAATGCTTCTGTATAATTACGAAACCTGAACTCTGATGAGGGCTGACATCAATAAATCGGTTATACAGAGTAATTGGAAAAATAAAAAGCTATGTTTCGTACATTTCATAACGCAGATCGCCGTTGTTCTATTTATAGAATACAGCGTAGCCTGTATAGTTCACCAAATCAATTATTCTGCGCTTTTTTAGTAAAAATAATTAGTAAAATGAAAAATATATTCTTATCGATTTTACTGATGATAGTTGTATAGTATGTATGCGATTTTCTGTGATATTTTTTCTGGCGGACAGAATTTAGTGTATTTCGCCCCCTCAAATAAAAATCTGTAAAGCGCCGGCATACCTATGAAACTGCATGGATGTATACTACCCGAGTTTCTAATTAAGGATGGTATGCAGATATAAAAATAGCCGTCCAAAATAAGTCTAACCATCCATATACAGTTAATCTTGAGAATAATAAGCCTTAAGTGATACTTACCATAATATAATTTCCGGCGTTAATAAGATCCAAGAATTTGCTTAATAATTTATTTAGAACAATTTACGTAGACTTTATCGCTGAGGACCAAATGTATAGTCATATGAAACATCCGTAACTGTACATTGCGAAGTCGACTTATTAAAATTAACTATAATCAGAATGCCAGTTCGCTGCTGCCGTATAGTTATTATAGACCTAATAAAATATTTCTAACTCTGTTCGAAGCAGGCTGTTTTGTTATCTGGTTTTTGCGGCACAACCGAACAGACATGCCAAGCCAGACAGAGTAAAAAGCTGTCAGGATGCAGTGCTGGCAATTAATTGTTCGTTGATGGGGTCGCGGAGTATATGGTATGTGCGTATGTCTGCAGAGAAGAGAGCAGTTTGTACTTAAATGTACGTATAGCATCGTTTATAGTAGAGCGACAGCAGACTGGGACATATAATTCAATAGATATAAAACGAATCGTTAAGAGCATTGGCTCATTTTCAACGACTTACATCGTTACCACAAACAAAAGATTCCGGTGCCCAGACTATACTGTCGCATTATTGCGATGCGTTGTTCTAATTACAGTAGATTATGAAAAAAATGGTATACTCGTATAGTATATATATAGACAGTTTTCGCAATAAGTAAAATGTGTGTGCTAGCTTGGAATGTTACCAAAGTAATATCACTTGCAATGATGCGCGCATGTTTTTCAGACTAACACCCCACTGAGTGAGTGAGTGTTTCGATGGAGCGGTCTTGATACGTTTGAATGTGAATGTAACGAAGGCTTCGTTGAGAGAAAACTAAGATAACAAATTAATCAATAATTTGATTGTACTGGCGGTCCTCTGCATGCAACTACAGTATATATGTTTCATGATTAAGTTACACACAAATGTGCCACATTTTTGTTTGAATCAGTGATGCACATATTTATTTGGCGATATTGCACATAATGTGTTACAACAAATAGGCTATATAAATAACTCAATAATGGGGAATAATCAATAGTGGTTTCTTTAAACCATAAGATGAAAATCACTGCTCATGTTGTGCCCATCAGCCACTAAAATTTTATCTCTCTTTCTATATATAAGTAAATACAAAATGAAAATGATTATTTACAGAAGCATACAGTATGGCTTATTCATATAACGAAATACCACATGTTAATTATTAACTAGATTGATATTACAATTAACAAAATGACGCTCTAAAAAGCAGTGATGCTCAAATGGGGCCAGGCCACTTGGCCCCCTATAGGAGGTATTTTCAAATATTAGGGGGCATTATCGATTTGAAGCATATTTGACAATGCAACATAACTTTTCAATAATGAGAGGCTATCGCTAGGTACTGCGACTATATAATAAAATAATTAAGCATGCGCACACACATGCATGACGTCGTTATATATACCACCACACACAGTCTGACACAGTTGCGTAGCAGTTACAGTAACATAGTGTCAAGAAAGGCCCCTATTGCGTTATGCAGAAAAATGAGTAGGGGTGCGTTTCCGAAAGTTTGCTTCATATGGCCGGGGGGCCACGGTGCAAAAAACGCTGACGTTCACGAGAGGTATCGTGGCCTGCTCTTATTGGATGACCTACTTATGACGCGTACTTAGCAACCGTTCAAGGCAATATCTCCTACTACTTTACTTGCAAATTGTATTGTCAATGTATCGTGCAGTGAGAAATAGACCTAAATCTTTCATCGACCGTGCTGTTTCAATTCATTCAACACAGCGTTTGCGAATAGTGATGACTCATATTTTTTAAAATTTCTTCTTCTAGTTAAATAAAGTTACAGTACGTCATCTAATTCTCTGTCTATGTCAATACTGTATGTACTTTTGTCCTTCCATTTTGAATAACTTGTCACGATTTATGTTGTGCCCGAACAATTTGTAAATAACACGCTGATGATGCTTATTGTATAAGCGAAATATGTCCAGATTAAATGTTGACCAACCTATTTGTTATCTTATTTCTCATTATACTTCGTAAATTTTCTTTGCCCTCGTTATTTCAATACTGAAAAAGTTCAGACATATTAAAGACGAACTAGAGCAGCAGCTTGGAAGGCGAAAAATCGGGGTTCGTTCCGCACAACCATTAATGAACTTTTCATTTTCGCACGAACCCACGTATCCGACGGGAACATCCCGATCAGTTAAGAATGCTGCAGTTGTCCTCATAGTTAGGTTTCCACTCTGCAACTGCTTTTCTTATCACGATGCTCTTCCCTCTCCACGCTGTCACACAGGCCGCTCCACAATCACTGAAAATTTCCATCTCGAAATAGCCCCTCTTTCTACTGTAATTGACAGAGGACATTAGTTCTGGACGTTCTCTATGTGTTTATCGGTCGAATAAGTGAAGTTTATTGACTGATGGCCATCCCGTATAGCTTCTGGTTATATTATGTCACAGATAAAAAACCAATAACATAAAAAGTCATCAGTTAAAGTCAAACAATAGTTGTTTATTCGCAAAGCATAGAGATATTTAGTCTCTTAATAGATATATCTGTACAATGGATCCGCAGCTGGAAGAGTTGTATAGGCTGTGCTAAACGAAATAGAGATATCCTCTTTTGTTGGTACGTACAAATAAAGAGAGCGAGAGACAGGGGACGCGCCAGTCATATGAATGACAAGAACAGAAGTGGATGTATAGATGTAATGTATATGTACTGTGTATATATAGAATATCACAAGAACAAAAATTTCCTCACAATGGATTACAGCCAAGCGTTGGACAAAAATATACAGTACAAGTTGAATAGTTCGTATCAGAGATGGGGAAAGGAAAGAAGAAGAATGTCCATCGTGCGGTCAAATGCACAGAACGACGCAGTAATTTCAGAGAGGCAAACCCATTCGATAACAATCGACCTAACAAAGACAATGGATGGGACGCCAGAAATAGTGTATATTATATGTTTATACACAATCCACAGAGCTGCGCCGATTAAATGCCAACCATGATAGAAAATAACTAGTCTGAAATTCCGTTTCTCCAAACATAATCATGGATCGATTTCAAATCTGAAATGTTACTACCTTAGCAATAGAATCAACAAATCTTTGGGCTTGAAAGGTTTATAAAAAAATCTCTTTCACCCATCATCAATGCTCGATGAATGATGTCATTAAGTGGTACTTTTATTCCCCTCATAATTCATTAAATTCCCCGACAAAAGTTTATTTAAATCATTCCACAATGGATTGCTCTTTTTGAGTGTCCCTTAGTAGCAGCAGCCTATTTAAGGGATGTCGGCATCACCGGCCGCGTGTGACCCGTGGGTCGAGCGCCAGAAGAGAAGAAGACCTACTGGAGGAAAGAGAAAAAAGGAAAGGTAGAGGAGGAAAGAGGATAGAGAGAACAGAGGAAACCAGAGGAGGTACCACGGAAAGCAGCATTTTGTCTGCTGGAGCAAGACACCCTCGCTAGAATAAGGCGACAGGAAGAGGGATTTAAGTACGGCCTCATATTGCGAATTTAAATTATTTGCAGATTTAAAAATGCGGAGGGGAAGAACAAAAAAAAGTACCCAACAAGAATGTTCAGAGGTAATTCATAGGGTTGATTGAAATTATTTTCATAAAATAGGCGTATTGCAATGCTAATATTCCGAGTATCAATAAGATCCAGTTTTTACAGCATTTAAAAATTTGAATTTCAAAACAATTTATAAAACCAATGCCTCATCGGTATTGTATAATGCTGATGAAGAAGTATGCGGGAGAAGAGAGCGCGCAATAGAAGAGATGATAGCAAATTCATTCGTACAAGAAGGGACAACGCACCAAATGCAAGACTAAGAGAGAGAAAATGGGTACAGATAAATATACGGTATATATATTTATATATCAGTTCGAATATCTATATATACAGGGGAGAGGATATTTGTTTGTTGGTTTGGATCACCGAATCTGCTCCAAACAACTCACACATTGCAGACTTTATACACACAAGCACGCTCCCGGCGCTCGCAATACAATACATATACAAGTACAATCAATAGGTCATCGCATGTCGACTGACTGGCCATAATATATATCATCATATCTGTGTTAGAAACAAAAACGGAATAGAAATTCACTGACAATAATAATAAAGTCATCGAGAGTCAGTCATGAAAAAGGGTTAAACGTAAATATATAGTCCCGTCAAGCGCAGAAAAGGGATTTGCTATCGGGGATCGGGTTATGTCGAGTCATGTAAAGAAAGATTATATCCTTATCTTTCTTTTTGGGGTAGGACACATACTCACCAAAATTTGACAAATCACAGAATGTCTATTGCTGGGAGACGAAAAACAGAAGCTTAACTGAAAAAATATACAAAACAACCAAATCTTAAAAAACAAAACCTACACAATAAAGAGAATCAGTAGCTATGTTGTCATGCGGTAGACCTCGACAAAACAATGCACATCTTTTATTTAAAAAATATGATATATTAGATATTAGAATACAGTTGTATTTATTCCCTCTAGATGACATGGAACCTTACCGGCTCTTAACTATACCATAAACAAAATGACTCCGGCTTATGCGATGCTCCAGATGTCTATTGTTGTGTGCAGAATAATCTATATAAGTGGAAAACGCTCGTTGAGGAGAGTAAGTTGCCAGTATTTTTTACAGCTTCGTTTAGGAGCCAGAGTCACTTTTCTTCGGGGCGATGGGGCACAATTTCGAGCCATTAACTACATGGATCTAGAGTGTAGCTTCGGCTTACTACTGTTTGGTTTAAAATATGCCTAGTTCAGAGTACAGGACTCTCTTCTGTTTATTATACCACGCGACAAAAGCGCACGAAAGCATCTCAGGCGGAGGAGGAAGAATAGCCGAATTGAACAGCAAAAAGTGCTATCATGATAATAATAATAATATAATAGTAGAGAAGTCCTGTTGCGGACAGTCAGTAGGAGTAGGGTTGCTTGTCTTTGTCCTAAGAGGAATAATTCGCCAGTGAATGAAGCTTATTTCTCCAGTGCTGGAGGCTCTCTATCCTCTGTCCATATCTGTCGGCGGTTGAACAATTGGCACATGTACGAGAATAAAGGAATGTCCAGCGCGCGAACATAAACACAGACAGACACGAGGAAGGTGTCGGGACAGCGGGGGAGGGAGGGGTGGGCTGGGGCCGACATGCCTTCCTAAGACTGGGGAATTGACCGGTGACAATTAATCTGTTGAAGCGTGTCGAGGAGTCAACTGAGACGCCTTTGTCGTCACTGACACGTACAGCACAAGGCCCGGCAAGGTAAGCAGCAAAGCGGATAGCGCGAAGAGAACAGTGTGGCGAGGGAATGTTGTCGGAGGCGCAGGAGGAAAGACCAAAAGTTGTTGCCTCACGTCCAGCCTGCTCCACCGGTCGTCGCATCACTGGCCTAGGAGCGTTTAAAACGACGAAACCGACTCGAAAGGGACATCCAAAGAGCGAGGGAGAGGCACATTGCACGTATGTATATAGTGGCGGGGTATAGCGTTATGTTAGCGGAGCGGAATGGAAAGGAACGCGTCGAATACTGGCCCGGGGCAACAGAACGCGGTGAAGGAAAGTACTACACTTGTCACAGGGAGGAACCGCGTCGACGCTGACCGCTATCACCATCGGATGTCATCAAATCGTTCTGGAAGGAGAGAGAATAGGGGCGCACACATGGAACGCTTGTAATGAGAGAATAAATATCTGTACAATGAAAACAGAATGGCGTCTCTGCATTAGAGGCGAGAGTCCAGTATAGGTTGTGAGAGAAAAGAGTCAGATAAATATCCCACGAATGAAATTATTATCAGAGTTGCATTACTTTTTTAATCACGCTGGTATTCTTACAGGGTTTGTTGTGTTGGACTACATTGTTGCCAGAACTAGAAGCGACAGAAAATCACGCTGGAGCTTCAAAGTTTAAAATAAAGTAGGTACTATACGAGAATATCCCCAAAGATATATATTATATACACGTAAAAAGGTTATAAACAATTTTCTTTTTGTAGTGATGTTTGTGCAAATTAATTAAAAGTGTTAACTGATAAGCATCGCCTGCCCCATTTAAAAGTGTTTTGGATGGACGGTGTACTACATATTTGAAAAGCTAACCCTTTCCCCTAAACATTTAAATCAATGAAATATATTTTGTCTTGAGATATTCAATATTAAAACTAATAAGTTCGTTTCAATTATAAGTATTAGAATTATGCATTATGAATAAAGACACAAACATAATATACTACTTTAATTCTCATCTACTCTCGTAAAAATACTTCGGAAAAGCTGATCAGTATTACAAAGAAGTGTGCATTTTGTGATACAAGCACCAAATTTGGCACATATGTACATTAATATGTTGCGAACATTTTAGAATATTGAGCCACTTGAAATTCTCTTCTTAGGTCCGCCATATTGGATTTCAAAATGGCCGCCGCTTGAAATCTACTTTTGCCATTATCTATGGACATAAGGCAGCTATTTACTTGATTCTGGTATCTAAATATATGTTTTTGGGGGTAAGGAATACAATGGTACCAATTTAAACTTGGTATTGTCAATTATTGGCCTACTTTTGCTAAAAAAACACTTTTAAAAATAGAAAAATGCAAAAAACTACATTTGCTATTTTTTTTGTCACACCTTGGCCTGAGCATCTCCTATGATAGAGTGCTCCAGCTCTCAGCACAGATGGGCAACAGTGTCTGCCAACAGTTCCACAGAGAACGAGTGGTTTGCCCTCCGAATATGCGTGGCAAAGTGTTCACAACTGCCGCTGTTGACAACATAGATCACAACCCCAGTGCAACAACATCAAAGGACTCCTTCCATGGAACAGCTATCTCCCTCATACAACATCCTTCTTACACTGGGGAAGGAGTGGATCGGAGCATCGTCACTGTTGGAGGATTTGGGGATGCACGGTCCAAGACAGTCGCCCCCTTGCCGCACTACTACACTGACATACCCCCTGTCACTAGCAGCATCAATAAGTCGCCTGTCTCAGCTGCTACAGTGGCATCATTGACCAGAGGAGACTTCAAACAGCACACTGATGAAGAATACCAATGGCTAGGCAATGCAAAGCGAGTCCTGGAAGACAATACTGATACAGTGGACAATGACAACACATCTTGGGCTGCATTTCATGCCAGCCGACAGCCACCAGATTCTCGAGTCATCGCCCCAACGTCGCTGCTTCCACTCTTCCTAGAGAGTGCCCACACAGTGGCCATGATCCGGCACTCAATGGACGTCGTGAAGAATGCTGTGGAACACCTGAATCCTGGACAGACACCAGTGGTCACCTTTGATCAGCCACTGTTTGCTTTAGCCAAGCAGATACAGTGGAAGTGGCCAGAGAGATATGGTGAAGACCAGATTGTTGTGGTGTTTGGTGGCCTCCACATAGAGATGGCGGCATTGAAGACAGTGGGGGACTTTCTGCAGGGGAGTGGTTGGGTGCAAGTACTTGTGGAAGCCGAGATTGCGACAGCAGGGACAGCAGACTCATTCCTGCGAGCATCCCATGTCTTGCGCACAAGAAGAGCACATCAAGTGTCTGCAGCAGCACTATACATCCTGCAACAACGTGCATACAACCACTACTGTCTGGGAGAAACCAGGGATGCAGAGAACCTTCCTCCGTTTGAAGACTGGTGTTGCCAGAGACGAGAAAACATTCCCCAGTTTCAATATTGGTCAACTGTGCTGGAACTAGAACTGTTGGTTCTAGTGTATGTGCGTTCTCTCAGGCAGGGATCGTTCATGATGTACCTCGATGCTCTGACAGAGCTGGTGCCCTGGTTCCACGCACTGGATCACACCCACTATGCTAGGTGGATACCAGTGCACCTGAAGGACATGGCTCAACTCACCACCAAACACCCAGATGTAGCCAGGAAATTCAGGGAAGGCCACTTCACCGTTCAGAAAACACAGAGGGTGTTCTCTTCAATCCCGATTGACCAGGCACATGAGCAGAATAATGCTTGCATCAAAGGAGACGGTGGAGCAGTTGGGCTCACTGACAACCCTAGTGCCCTACGTCGCTGGATGGTTGCAGGACCAGAAGTAGCCAGGATGATCGCAGAATTCCATGATCTGAACCAAC